>JAJMGZ010000283.1:0-29886 GCA_030582795.1 Metschnikowia chrysomelidarum | reverse complement strand
GAAAACCCAGTGGTCGGAATCATCGGAATTGGTGGTTTGGGTCACTTGGCGCTTCAGTTCGCCAAGGCTTTGGGCGCTGAGGTCTATGCGTTCTCCAGAGGCTCGTCCAAGAAGGAGGAGGCCCTTGGTTTCGGTGCCGATGTGTTCGTTGCCACCCAGGAAGAGGAGGGCTGGGAGAAGAAGCTTTTCGACAAGTTCGACTTGATTTTGAACTGTGCCTCTGGTGTCGATGACTTCTCCTTGGACAAGTACTTGCTGACCTTGGTCGTCGACGGTAGATTTGTCAGTGTTGGTTTGCCTCCATCTGCCGACACTTTCGCCGTGCACCCATTCACCTTCGTCAAGAACGCTACTTCTTTCGGATCCTCTCTTTTGGGATCTAAGGTCGAGGCCGCTGACATGTTGAAGTTGGCTGCCGAGAAGGGCATCAAGCCTAAGGTCGAGGAGGTGCCTATCACGGAAAAGAGCTGTGGTGAGGCATTGACCAGATGTGACAATGGTGATGTCAGATACAGATTTGTGTTCACCGAGTTTGACAAGGCATTTGCCTAAATTTTTATAGACGGTTTATAGACGAAAACGGAAATACAGTGACTTATAAAGAGATAACCACCAAGGTGCGCTGCAGCCAATATGCATAATCGTTATGTAGCAGCCAAATATTAGCATTGAAGGGTTATCACGTGCCGGCTGAAGTATTAACTCGATCCTAGAAAACGGAGGTCCCGAAACTGAAACTCTCTCTCGCAGTTGGCGTCTCACTGTTAATTCCATGTCGCGATTACAGTGACTGATGGTTGCGCTATAAATTATAGGTACCGTACCCAAAAAATGGTCAGTTATGCAAACATTCTGGAGCGAAAAGAAGTCTCGTGAGTAGAAGATATCTTTTTGTTTTCTGAAGCTTTTTGTTATCTTCGATTCAATGAAATTGTTCCTTATTCATGGGCGCGTGTCGTCCTTGGATGCAAAAGAAGAGGCTGTCTTATTGTTAACGCTACCGTCTAAGAAGGGCGATTATCGACAAATTTCACAGAAGATATGACCTTTCTCAACAGTAACGATTCAAAAAAATGCTTATTTCAAATTTCTTTTTCTCATTCCTTTTCACATATTCTACGCTACTTAGAAAGAGCCAAGGGGAGCTCCGCGAATTCAGATTGATAGTAATGCGCGAGATGCGAGTGGGCCATCTGGAAAAAAAAAACCACGGCCTTCATACAGAGACCCAGTGCTGATTACCGCGCCCTCATCTTTCATCTGGAAACTAGCGCTGTTACCATCATAGATCCAGGGAAATTATATCAATATTTACCCATTTTCGGTTATAATTTCCTTATTTTTCATTGATTTAAATGTTGTTATCGATGCGCCGCGTGGCTGCTGTCCGCTTACCCAATTTTCTTCCTAGAACATTCAGTTCTACCGCCAGGACATTCCAAAAAGAGGAAATTAGTCCACCTCATCAGGTGGCCAAGGACTCGCAACTTCCGCACGTAGAGCACGATTTGAAGACCAATCCGCGTCAACCTAAGGCCAAGATCCCATTTTTGTCCGACCACAAGATCGAGAACGATGCCAGTTATAGGATGTCGGACTTTGCCCAGGGAGTTGGCCAGGCGATCGTGCGTATATTCAATATTGATATGGACAAGTCACGTGCGGGCCCCGTGGCGGGACTGACGTACTTTGGCGAGTGTAAAAAGCAAGGAATGTACTACCCCAACGAGCCGCTTTCGGAAACGGCTAAGTTCTACTATGAGACTTTACGTCTACCCATGAGTTTTTCGCAGTGGTTCCAGATCACCGCGTTGCACTACTGGATCTTATCGGTGCGGATGCGGGCGATGCCATTCAAATACGGCCGCAATTATCAGCAAAAGCTCGTCGACAGAATCTTTCGCGATATGGAGCTCCGGATGTCGGGTGAGTTGGGGATCTCTTCCAACAGAATCATCGAGGGCTACTTGAGAGACTACCATACTCAGCTTTTGGGATGCGTGGTGGCCTACGACGAAGGCCTTGTTTCCGACGATATCACTCTTGCTGGTGCAGTATGGAGAAACATCTTTAATGGTGATCCCAACGCTGATTTGAGACACGTAGAAGCATTGGTGGGATATGTCAGACAACAGTTGTATGTATTGAACAAAATGAGCGACCGTGAATTTGGATTTGGCCAATTTACATTTGTTCCTCCCGACCAGGTGGTGAAACCATTGACAAAGGCACAGGAGCAGAAGTTGCGGGAAAAGGCCAAGGCCCTTTTTGCCGAGAGAACATTACCTTCCGACAGATCAACGCTCTCGTTGGATGAGTAACTGTGGAAAAGCGATTGTTGCTGAATCCAAAGGGTTCAGCGCAATCGAATTGGTGATATGTAAATAGATGTGAAAAATTTAGTTTTTTTGAAATTGTTTGCACTTTTTTTCAACTTTATTTTCGACCAGAAGCAAAAATGGGCCTGGGTGTCTGCCAGTGATACACCTTCTAGATAGCAAAGATGGGTAGATTTCTACAAAGCCACCTTGTCGAATTCAGATCTCTACAGTGAGCTACCAGCTTTGAAACGTAATTTCGTTTATATCTAATAAAGTCCTTGAGAAAAAGATCACAACTTCGCCTCTGTGGAAGCCAATGGCTCGCCGTTGGTGCCACGGATCATAACGTTCATCACCGCATAATCGTCGCCCTCTTTTGCGCCTGGCACGTCCTTCGAGCCCAAGAAAATGTCCTCGTAGAACTGGAAACCAAACTTACTGTAGATAGGAATGTTGTCTGCTGAGGAACTCTCTAAGTACAGGATGTTGTTGTTGCCGGGCACGTCGATGTAGTTTGCATACATGTACTCGAACATGGTACGGACATTGCCCTTACCCCGCGCAGATACTCTGGAGCCAAGATACACGAGAGTCCACAAATCCTTGCCTTTGAATCTTTCGTCCGTCGAAAGAATCCGCTCGGCCGTTTCCAGCAAGAGGGGTAACATACCTTTGAAGATCTTCTCCTGGCCTTCTTTGCCAGACATTTCCCACAAGGTACTGTATCCGGACTCCATAAGATTGGCGAAGCCATGCAAACCCTCTTCCTCAGAAGTGGGATGTGCCCACACAGCTACGGTCTCGAATTCGTCGGCAGTTTCGCCGATTCCAAGACATAATCCTTTGGCAATGTGCTGTCTCACGTAGCACTCAAAAAGCTTCTTTTCCACCTTGTCTTTTGCCGGGCGGCCATCAATATGCGACACCAAAAGTTTGGTAAGAGCATCGGTGCCGAAAGACGCGTGTAAGGTGTCGGCAGCCTTTGGCACGTCGGCCATGGTCAAGATGCGGACTCTGGCAAAACGGTCAGTATTCGCAGCCGCAGATTTCGTCGCAGTGGCAGTAACAGTCAGCATTTTTTTTTGGTTTAACTTGATATTGAGTATTAATTTGGGTAATAAGTAAAATTGATCGGAGGATCAAAATGATAAGACGTATTTATATTGGTAGCTAAGCTTCACGAACATAACTTGGTTTCTCAGCATATACGGGGTGATATGAATGAAACGGCAGGTATTATCTTTCGGGACTCGAAGTATTCGGAAGTGAATAAACTTTCTGAGGTGGATGAGGAGAAAATCTCGCTTAGGTGATAATGCGGGCTCATCTATATATCTGACGAGGATGCCGACAGCCACCTGCCAAGAAAGGCAGGTCGAATCGTTGGGCCTGCATGGTCTTATCTCGCACACCCGCTAGCAGCCATAGAAACGACGAGAACACGTGCCGCGCGATCACATGAGGTCTTGGCCATGTGCTGATTCGCCCGCTGTCGCATGCCGTTTACACTGCGGCGCAAATTCCGTGACCGTTTCCGCCAGGCTTATTTTAGGACAGCACCGTAAAAAGGCGTCCCCAACAACAAACATTTCATTTTTAGAAGACATTCGACACATTGTGTAAATTTTTAAGTATGAAATGATGGAGAGAAATAGGTACTCATTGTGCTCTGGGGCTTCTATTCTTGGGTTTTCTGTCGTCACGTCACCCTCGTGATTCAAGGCCGGTCGTCAAGTCAGCGCGCCGCGCGAAAGCGGAGAGCGACTCCCGACGCTCATTAGATATCGGGCCGTTTGATCGATCACATTGAACGAGAGATGACTGACGAAATTTCACTATTCCGTTACCATTTTGAGCTTTGATGGTGAATGGCCATTAAATAAATTTTCGACTCACTAGCAGATCTCAATTAATAATTCAAGATCCGTAGCCTGGAATCTCAATAATTCGGCTACGATTTGGAACGAAAGAATCCCCTTCTATCTCTTTATTTTCTAGACTAAACAGCTCAATCACTTCTTACCCTTCTTCTTTTTCTTGTTGTTTTTGCTCTTGCTCTTGCTGGAACTAGTGCTGACGGCCGCTGCTGGAACGGCTGCCGGCGCAGGCGACAGTTCAACCACCCCCTGAAGTCCACCTTTTTTCTTCAAGTCTTTCTTCGACGGTTTGTAGTACGACCGGAGCTTCACCGGAAGCCATCTCTCCTTATCGAGATCATTTTCGGCGTTGAACTGGCTCGCGGGCACGAGCACCTTCGTCTTGGAAAACTTCGGCTTGTGGAGTTTCTTCAGCACTCTGTACGCGTCGCTTTCCTTAGAAGAGCGTGTAATCACCGAAGCGGCGCGCTGTGGCATTAAGTCGGTAGTTTTCACTGCCAAAAGGTCCTCGATCTCTTTGTTGGATGCAAGTTCCTCTGCGGGCAAAAGCGACGAACGGTCGCCGCTCAAAATACTAGCGATAACGACATCCTGAGAATTAGCCAGGGCCAAAAGACGCAAGAGCGGAGAAACATCAACACTGGAATTTGCGGCCGTATGTTTAAGGGCAAACGCGCGCACGACCGCGTATAAGCGAGGATTTGCAGCCAAGGTGGCCGGGGCGAGGGCAGCATAGCGGGCGAGCACAGTGGAGGTGAATTTTTCAAGCGCGACCCGCGACTTCGTGCCGCCTCTTGCCTCGTAGATATTAATGAGGGTACCGAAAATGGCGCCATGAGGATTCTCGGACTCGAGTTCGATCTCAGCAATTTTCTCCAAGATCGCCACCGCCTGGTCATAATTTCCAGTTTCAGAGTTCACATGCACCAAAAGCAACGTGCCCGCGACAGTCTCGTCGTCAACCACTTTCTTCACCTTCTGTAGTCTGGCGCGACAGAAAGTGTACAATTTTCTGCTGACATTTTTCGCACTACCGCCTTCCAAGTCGCGCCACGAAATGCCCAACTTCACGAGCAATTTATAAACAAGCGGCGTGACGTCGCCTTCGAAATCCTGCGCATAGCGTCTGTAGAAATCGGACTTCAAGTAGTTCAGCGCCTGCAGCAACGTTCCACTTTGGTAAGAAAGCAACAAATTGTTTCTCACAAGAATCTGGTACTGCGGTTTCGTGAGCTTGTGTCTCAAGTGATGCAAGTTGTCTTTGTAGTTCAACTCCCTTGCGGAGAAGTTGACATTCTGTGGAGCCTCGGATAACGCGATGTAGTTATTTTTGAATGTCAATCTGGCCATGAGGTCGGTGACGCCATCCAAATCGGTAGACTCCAAGATCAGGAGCGCTTCTTTCTTGTTGTGGGAGATATGGTGAATATACGCAATTGTCAACTTGATGGGCGCAAGCTCCAAGGCCAAATCCGCTGGATTCGAATCCAAGTTCTGCTCAAGACACAATTTCGATGCATTTTCGAGCAAACCGAGCGACTGCGTGTAGTTGCCGCCTGCAAGTTCAATCAAAGCCTCGTTGAAGATAAGATCGTACGTTTTGTCCTCTGGAGCCACATGAGTATGTGGTTTAGGTACAGACACATTTTTAGATGCGAGCTGAGATAAAAGGGCTCTTTCGTTGCATGCAAGATCGGCTTCGTTGTCCACAGAGTTCGATGAAATGAGGTCTTTGTATAAGTCCAATGCCTCGCTGATGTGTCCATTCTGGTAATAGGATTGGGCCATCACGTGCTTTAAGGCCCGTGAACTAATATCGCTGATATTGGATCCAGAAACAACTGTTTCCTGGAAGAGTTTCTGGAGCTTGTCGAAGTGGCCCGTTTTATAAAACACATATGCTTTTTCCACCGGGAAGTCTGCATGAATCTCATCCGCCACTTCTCCCAAAAGCTGTAAAGCTCTGTAGTAACGATCGGAGTTGATCAAGGATACGATACAGTTGTGGAAGGAGTTGACGTCGCCGAACTTTTTAACTTTCGACAAGTATTGGTACGATACCTCGAACACGGTCTCGTGGTCTGACGAATCTTGCGCCGTCGACATGTTGAGCCGCTTGAATGCCTCTACCACCGAATCAGACATTTCGAAATTAATCAATATCTGTAACGGAAACGAAAAAGAGAGGTTGTTGTTGGTTGGTGAATTGGTGAAATCGAGTTGGTCTGGTGACCTAAGGCGGTGACAAGGTTTTTTTCGCTCACCGGGGCCACAATATGCACGTCGGATCTGGAGGATCAAGCCAATATATCGGCCCAAAAAGAAGCAAAGTAAACGCTCACTAAATGCGAGAAAAAATTTTGGAAGAGATATTTATCTTCAATTTTCTACCGTTTTAAGTTTCTGGGTAGGTATTTGGATGTGTGCTTAAGAACCTCTATCTAATCTATACCGTCAGACTTTGTCGTGCATACAACCAAGTCACTGAAACATCTTCAGGTCCAAGCAAATGGAGTCAGCTTTTCAAATAAAATCTTGAAAAAGATCTTCTATTTTCCAAAAAAAAGAAAAATCGATGGGCAATGCGTTCAATGTTTATTGGGTATCCGATGCATATGCATGCATATAAAAAGAGAAGCTAATTATCTCGAGAAATGAAATGAAAAATGATGACCAGAAAAAATGCGAAAATCTACTGAGCTCATGCCGTGTGAATCTGGTACCGGCTCTTTTGCACCAAATGCCTTCTTCCCTTGTTAACCCCCACCGACATCGACCTCTTGTGTCTGGCCAATGCGTGCAGTTTGGCGGTCAATCGGAGCTCGATTTCGTCCTCGACAGAGTCTTCACCAATTTGACTTCTATGCAAGATTTTTCTCATGGCGTCTCTTGGTGGAGTCACAAAACTGGGCAAGCCGTTGAATTTATGGGCACTGTGGCTCTCATTCTCATAGTTTTTTGGCTGGTATAATTGAGTGAGTGGCACGGCCCGACGCGAGAATTGGTCGGGCGTAAAAAGGGTACCGGGGAATTTTGAGATATCCAAATTAGCCAATGGCCTTCTTGGCGACATAAATTTACGTTGGTGCAAGCTCATGATTTTGGGCTGCAACACGTTCTCTTTATCGTCATGCATTTCGTTCGTGGGGTCGGCGTCACGTGACTTGTGGTAGAGTTCATACTCCTCGGGTTTATCTTCGTAGATCTGGAACGCCATTGTCTCAAGTTTTTTGGCTGGCGTCAAGTCTACGCCAAGCTTCGGGAGCTTTCTTAATGAGTGTGCCTGTGCCTTGGCTGGTGTGGACGGCTTGGACTTCAACGGCGAAGATGAGCGGGAGTTGAAGATACTGTCTCTCTTAGGGGACAAGACTCTGGATGGCGACGACATTTCTTTTTTATGAGTGATTGATGGATGATGAGTATTCAGGTTTAAAAGCGCTGAAATAGGAGATAACAGTTGTGAGACCGGGTATAAAGAACGAGAAGAATGTATGATAAATTCCAGAAAAAAAACAATGAATTGGAGGCACATCACGAGGCTTTATGCGGCCCAAGCATGGCTCCTTCGCGGAGGATCACGCGGTCACGGTACGCGAGCCCAAGCGCGAGCTCAGGCGCGGTGCCTCGTAAAAAAACACGCTCGCGCGACCGACATATCTGGTCCTTGAAACCGAGAAAGTAACAGCTATTTCAGTCACTTGGCGAATTACTAAAGCTTTGGAAATTTTGTGAAAACGAAAATCAACGCTCTCCTTTGTGAGGCTTTTTTTTTTCTTTTGAAATAAGGTCCATTGGCAGAAATTTTGGGCTCACTGGTACCTCGGGCCGAGGCCGAAGAGCAACTGCGGCAGGACGCAGGATTGGCCAAATTTCGCGTTCGTGCCCTGCTTCCTCCTGGGCCGAGCGTGCTTATTTCCGTTTGCGTCGAAATTCAAGAATGTGAGGTGTAGCGTGTATCGTGTATCGTTGAATTAGAGTTCAATTGGAGTTGAGTTCATTGAGGAATTCACCGAATGTCTGTGAATTTTATTTATGGGAGTATTTGTTCGAGAACTTCCCTCGTGTAGCTGAGGCTCGAGTTAATGCCGGCCCAGCTGTTCAGGCGTAGAACTTGGTGTTCCTCGTCATCCTCAGTCCAACAATTGCTTGGGAAGTTTATGATAATTTCATCTCTGATACTTTTCTGTTAATGATCTTTGCGTGCCATGGATGTGCAATTTTCAGGGATCTGGTATTTGTTTTATCGCTTTAACACGATCAACAATTTCTCGCGAACGCTCTCCTCAATTAGTTTCGCGAATTTTGCAGCCATTTTTTGATCCCGTCTCTTTATTGAAAACGAAATACGTAGTACATTTTTTTGAACAGCATCAATGTCTATGAACAACATCAATGTCTATCGAGAAATTATTGATTCTTAACCAATGAAGTTTATCACCAGGGAAAATAAACCTAGATTTAGTCCGCATAAAAAAATACGGCAGTGAGCTCGCTCGCTCGTTCGTTCTACG
The DNA here is from genome assembly GCA_030582795.1 of Metschnikowia chrysomelidarum. Lineage (NCBI taxonomy): Eukaryota > Fungi > Ascomycota > Pichiomycetes > Serinales > Metschnikowiaceae > Metschnikowia > Metschnikowia chrysomelidarum. The sequence goes on along the minus strand of JAJMGZ010000283.1, from coordinate 21,177 downwards.
AGAAATAGCTTACTAGATTCTACGAAATAGATCCCTTTATACGGAGGCTCTTGGAACACTTATTCACTTGAAAATTTATTTTAAATAATTAACCTAACCCCTATAAAACTTGTTTTCCACAAATGGCAACTTCACCACTTTTCCAGGCCTCAATTTCCCCCGGATCTCGATCTGAACGTCCGTACCAATTTTCACGTCTTTTGAAATGTAACACTGCGCGATGTTTTTACCAAGAGTTGGCGAGAGAGATCCCGAAGTACTTTCACCCACGAGCGCATCACCTGAAGTGCCAAAAATCTTGGCGCCATTTCTTACAGCCGGTCCTTGCGAGATCACTCCGATTCTGCGTCTGGGCACGAGGGTTTTGTCCTGGAGTTGGGCCAAGATCTTGGAGCTGCCGTTGAAACCGGCTCCCGCAACTCTTCTGGTCTTGGGAATGAGCCACAGCAAGGTGGCCTCGACGGGTGTGAGCTGCTCAGAAAGCTCGTTTCCATAGAGACACATGCCGGCCTCGAGTCTCAACGAGTCACGTGCCGCAAGACCGATCGGTTTCACCAATTCGGGGTACTCGTCGATCAAGTGTTCAAAAAAGCCACGTGCCTGCGCAGCCTCGGCGTCGTTTGCTGATGGAATCGATAATTCAAATCCGTCTTCACCGGTGTATCCTGTTCTTGAGAGATGAATGTCTTTGTCTACGAGACCGTTGAGTTTCAAGAACCGTGTGGATCCGAAGAAAACTTTCAGTAAGTCTTCCAGAGTGAATTTCTGCATCAATTGAGCGGCCTCAGGTCCCTGGACCGCCAACAATGTACTTTCGAAGGTTTCATGATTTACATCGCTGAACTCGCCTAACTCCTCTTTAAGAAACTTGAGGTCTTTTTCTCTGCATCCAGCATTTGTCACCATGTAAAATTTGTCGTTTGCATGCTTGGTGATGATAGTGTCGTCAATAATACCACCTTCTTTATTGAGCAAAACCGACAAACTAGACGTATTGGGCTGAAGAAGATCAAGGTCGATCGGAGTCACTTTCTGCAAGAATTTTTGCGCATTGGCACCCGAAATCCGGTGCTGCAACATGTGACTGACGTCGAAAAGTCCGACCTTGCTACGAACCCAGTGGTGTGATTCGATGTGGCTCTGGCCTTTATAGAGAAGCGGCATGTTAAAGCCGGCGTACGCGGCGAACTTGGCCCCGTACTTGACGTGACTCTCGAAAAGCGGGGTTTTCAAAACACTCGACATTACGCAAAATTTGACTTAAATTGGAAAATAAAGTTAAGGTCGGAAATTTTGGCAGTGAAAAATAGGCATCATTTGCGGAGACGATATCTATATGTATGGTGCCGCGGGCCGAGTCATCGCAGACGCGCGGCACAAGCGAGCGACGCCAGGTCTGACTGCGGCCGCGAAGCGCATGGTGAAATAGGAAGTAGCCGAGTCAGAACTGGCAATATTCAAAAAACACAAAATTCTAAATTTGTAAAACAATAAAAATGTATATTTGCGATGTCTCTCTAAATTGTCCTGTTCCTTATTTCTTTTATATTATGATTCTTATTGGGGGTCTCCTCCCTTCTCAGCCACCTTCTCTCAATGCACCATCAGCCAGACAACAGCACCGGCACCAAGCACGATCATGATCAGGAGCCCGAGCGCAGTATACCCCAAGCGAGTGATGAGGGTCTGGCGCACGTGCCGGTGGGTAAGGTTCAGGCAGGGCTCGGAGTGGGTGCGAAACAAAAGCGCATATATGATGAGGCAGAAATTCAAGAGCAATAAGTTCGGCGAAAATACCCCCACCACCATATTATAATCGATAATACGACCCCACTTGCGGAAAAATTCACAGAGCAGACAGTGGTAGCGTGCTGGAGTCTCGGGGTCGAAAAACGAAATTGGCAACTCGAGCGACTTCTCAAGAATCATGGCGGCGATAGATCTGGAAAATCGAAAATTCTCAGAGATCTCTTTAAAGTATGAAATTTGGGTATCGCCAAATATTAAATATTTACTTTCGTGTGTTTCACCCACCTTCGGGTGTTAAATGTGTCAGGGACCGGCCACAGCATATTGCCTGATTGGGCGCTGACAATGGTGCGGTCCAGGACACTTGGCTTGAAGAAGCCGGAGTGAGCGAGAAGAAAGGTACATCGGTCCCGCATCGAAACGAATACGAGATCGGATTCTTGTCTCTCGGAAAGCATTAACATATAATCCTAGGAACTTTATAAATGCGCTTGTCTAAAGCTTGCATATGAAGCACTCTATATTAGCGGATGAATAGAGGGAGCTGCTCTCACTTTGAGAAAATTGGGAAAGATTTTTATTTCCATAAACAATAATTCCAGAAGATTTGGGGCATGCTTGCATTTCGAATAAATACATAAAGTATTAGTTCCGTGGTCGTGTGACTTAACTCGCAAATTTTGCATCCACTATGTATACCCTCTCGCCCAGTGTGGATTCTATGGGGCCAGTGGGGCAAGCGAGATCAGCTGACAAGTGACACAGTGTGATATATCAAATCAGGTACTAATCTGGAAAAAAACGAAGATAGTTAGAAATCTGGAAAATTTCATGAGAATGAAAAGTATTCGTTTTTCAAGCTCTTGGCAGATTTATGATCGAAAGTCTCTTCTCGTACCAGTGCAGTTCGCCCCGCGCTCTCCAGACTGACCCAGCCGTAGCCGTCTGATTTGTTGGTGATTAATTGTAAACAACTTCTCAACAAGCTTTGCTCCTTTATATTTCCCCTTTATCGGTCATTCCTTTGATTTTCAAAAAGGCTTTCCAAGTTAGTCTGACATATATAAATTCTTCTTTAAAAAAGAACTAAATAATTCTTCCCATATCGTGCATTCGGTCCATCGCAAGCGCGTCTGCAGCATGATGCGCGGCGCGTGCGGAGGAAGTCAGATCATGGAGATCGTCCCTCCAATTTAGCCACTCACTTCATTTCACATGCCCGATGTCGTCATTTGATCTTTCGCGGATCGTGGAGGCCTTGCAGTCGCCAAAAATCAAGAGCCGTAACGATGCGCTTAGTTTGCTCGAAGGGTTCTCTGTGGCGAAACTCCGACTTTCTGCCGCGCAACTAGCCGCCCTCGTGAATGCTATTACCAAAACCATTGAGCTCGAGCGAGACGCATTTTTGAAAAGTAATGCTAATCCAGCCATAACACGCGCCTCCAATGCCTCATCGTTACTTCGTGACTTGGTGAACGAGTCGCTGAAAAAAGACCCCGCGCTGAAGGAACGACTAAAACTCAAGACCTGCCAGGCATTGATCGGCAATATCGTAACCCTATACTATGTTTCACCGCATGAGCCATTTCTCGCATGTGCTGGTAACTTTGCTAAGATTCTCTGCCTGTTTTTCGAGACGCTGTATGTATTTACCCATCTTGCCGCCGACGTATGGTTGAAAAGCTATCATTTCCTTCTTCAAGCAATCGCCTACGAGTTGGAAATGGGAAAACAGGAGACTGTGAATGAAAATCTTCTATGTGACTTACTTTACGCTTTCTATGCTTTGATCGGAGGCTCTCAGACGTTTGGACTTCTGCCGCTCCTCCGCGACAACACGTATTTTCCCATTCTAGTGCTTCTCAAGAATACTTTTGGAATTTTCGACAAACGTGAGTCGCCAGCTTTGGTAGCTGCTTTTAAAATCATCAATAATTTGCTTATACCGCTCTCTACAGAGGACGTGAGTTTCTCACACCAGCTAATAGGCATTGGGATTCCTGCCGCACTTCGATTCTCTGGCTCTGCAGTGGCGAGTTTTGTGGAGCAACTTTTGTTATTTCTCAATCTCGACTCATTTCACAGACTTGTTTCTCTTAAAAAGATTCCGAAACTCACCTCCGTTTTACCGCTGGATCTTGATGATGCATCGGCCTTGATAGAGGATTCGGATATCACAGTCTACAATTTGGAAATGCTCATCTACGCTCTTCTTCGTCGACACATGGTTCCTGGAATGGGTCTCGATGTTGGAGATGTGGGGCTAAAGAACATGGAAAAAACTGCAGACTGGTACCATTTGCCACAGATTCACTTGACAACCAAGAACCAGACGTCATGGCTTCTTGTATCAGCGATCGCAAAGTTGGCCTCGTCGTATTACAGAATCCGCGGACCACCAAGAAGTGCAAACCATTCAGAAAGCATTTGCCCGGACAATCAGTTGGTTTTAGCGAAGAAATCCTACTCGTCCAACTTCTTCAAGCGTCAACGATTGGTCGAGAGACAATTTGATTTGCATGGTGCTGAGACCCCCATACAATTCTTCAACAGTATGTTATTATCGGAGGATGCGAAAGTCCAGACTAGTTGTCTCCAGATTCTCACATTTTATCTCGAGACAGGTAACTTCTCTCTCCATGCTGGCGAGCCCGACATGGATAACCGCCTGTTTACGGCCACCGATACCCCAACAGATCATGAACCTTCTATTTTAGACGTTGAAACTACTGAGAGTGAAGAGATTCCTTCAGAAGTTGCACAGAGCATCTCACACATGGCAAGATTATCAGCCGACAGAAAGCATTCGTTCTGGGCCCTCATGGCGTGCCGGTCTCTTCTTACACGAATAAGCATTCGAGCAAATTTGGTAAAGCTTTCGTTGACAAATGATATCCATCAAATTATCAAGTTGCTGCTTGACCTTATCAGAGAAGCGTCTGTTTCGCTGGTCGCATGTTCGGTGTTCGCCCGCATTGTGGAAATTCAAACAGCGGCCGGTTTAAAAGTTCTCATTGACAATACTGCGATGTCTCAAGTTAGAAATATATCTGAACTCCCCACGATCTTGGGGCCAGCGTGGATCGATGCCTATTCTTTTCGATTTTGGCAGGCTATGGCCAGGGTCCACGCAAATGTGGGATATGGAATAAAGCAAACTTTACCAATCAGCATCTCCAAATGGCTATTAGAAAAATGGAATTCCGCTTTCGGAAAACTTCCAACGCGCAAAATGAGAGAAGTAGCAGAGACAATTCTGCTGTTTCTTTTATGGATAGGTGGTCATCCTGTTCCGGCGCTATCATCATGTCTGGTTGATTTTGTCCCTGACCATTATTTTCGAGCAATGAAAGAGGGCGAGGAGCTTCAGAAATTTATTGCAATGGAAGCGCTGCATGAAGATGATGTAGAATTATCGTCCATAAAGCCCGACATGCCGGTTTACCCTGAATCTATCCAAAAGATCAACTCGATCATTGATTTCTTTTGCAAAGAAGCGCAAATGAGTGTCACAGAAGCCAATTTCGAAGACGCAATGACATTGGCGATGACATTTGTGAAGATATTTGAGAAGATCCAGAAGTTCATTCCCGAAAGCGTGACACCTTTGGAGGATGCCTCCAGGAATCTTGTTCTGGCACTCACACCAAAAATTCGACTGAAAGAACAGGCTAGTTCGGTCCTCGATATCTTGATGCTCTTTGCTCCTCATAAGGATACTTTACTTGATATCGGATTCCCGAGTGAAATACTAGAATACCATTTTCGTTATGTGAGAAACGAACCGGTTTTGCGCAATGCTCTGGCATCTGAGCTTGATGCTGAGTTTTCGAGCCCCAGCGATGTTACTCATGTTTCGCCATCTCCGGAATTTCTGGATTGTGAACTGCACGAACAAAGCTTGTATTTCAAGTTCCTAGCCAAATATGAGATCTCGACTCCCAGCAGCTGCATAAATCACCTAAAAAGTCTCCCTAATCCCCTTGTGTTGCAATCCTTGACGGCTTATGTGCAACCCAATATTCTTGAGGGTCGGAAACTAAATCGGGGTTTGGCCGCTGGCTTCGTGCGCTTGATTGGGGAGAAATTTTTATCGCTTCAGGATTACGACAGATCCGATCAAGTGGTTTCCCTTGCCTGCCAAGTTCTCGATGAGGTCATGCCTTTTCATCGAAATGATATGGGATCCGATGTTTACAGAGACACAATTGAAGTCATTGCGTTCTTTTGTGAATGCATAGAAAAAGATCTTATAATGAGCCTGATGGCACAACTCAAAATATGGAAGATGTTGTTGCAGTATACAGAGTTCAGTGATGAAAGCTTTATTTCAAACAGCGATCTTGTATCCATGTCCCTCACATCTATGCTTAAGTTTACTAACAAGATGCGGGTCGGAATATTGCCAGATATTCATAGAGTCTTGTCAGGACATGATGGTGTATCACAAGATATCCTATTGCAAAGAATATTACAGGCGTTTTCTTCTCCTCAATCATCGGTTGAATCCTGCGCATCTTTCTGCTATCTGTCTTGCAGATTGACTAAGGGATTGCAATTGGACGCACTTGTGTTGACGAAATTGATGAAGTTCTCCCGATTCGATTATTTCATCCCATTCTTAAAAATATGCGTATCTGAGATGGCTGCCAACAAAGGATTTGACTCTCCGAAATGCTACTTTGAGAGCGTTCGAGTGGATTTGTTGGTCAGGTGGTGGACTCAAGGACAAGACATTTTCGCGTTTCCCTGTGATATTTTTGGTTATTTAAACATACATGATTTCACATGTGACAATTCTCTGGAGATGGTTGCGGTAATTATCGCTATAAAGTCTAGACAAGGGCACGTGGCAACCGAGGGCTTGAAGCGTATTGCTGAAGTCACGAACAAGCAATTGCAAGGCTTAGTGCTCGACAGCTTGCCGCTCATAATTGCAATGTCTTACGCCGAACAAGGGATTCGTGGTGAAGTATTTGGTTTCTTGCAAAAGCTCCTTGACAATTACGAAAGCGATTTTTTCACCAAGCTTCCCTTGATAATTGTCAAAGTAATTCAGCTCACTGACGCGAGGAGCGAAAAATCCCTAAGGAAGGCACTTTCCGACAGGATTGCACTGTACTTTTTGCAGTCGTCGGTAATCAGCACATCTTCAAGTGACGACATTATTGATCCAATGTCGAGTATTGAGGTCATCAAGTTGTTGATCAATACCTTTTGGCCTGATGACACAAAAAAATTTTGGTCGTTGCAAATGTTTTACTTTGCTCTCAGGCGCGTCGGGCTCCATTCAAGTTCTTCTTCGCAAATAATCTCAAGAGGTGTTATCAGAAGGTTGCAATATGTGTTGTGTTTAAGCGAGGTAAACTTCACGGACTTTCACATTCTACGAGTGTCAATGAAAATTTGTATTCCACTCATTGTCAATGGTTTTGCCAAGGATCTTCAGCCTGTTTTGAGTCAAATGGACTTTCAAGCTTGTATTGCCTACCCTATCGACCGTACTTTACCAATGATACTCGAAATCCTCGCCACGTTATTAACCCTACGCCAGCACGAGCTTGAATCTTGCTTTGGATTTATTCTCACTATTAAGCAAGCTCTCAAAAATAAGCATGAATATTTCGGAAGCTCAAAAGTAATTATAGAGTGCTCGCTTGCGTCACTTGGAGGAAACCCTGTCGAGGCAAAATTGCTGGACATCGAAAACTTTCTTGATGATGCGAAGTTTTCCCACGTCATTTCTTGTTGCGCAAACAATTTAATAACCATCATCTCGAAGTTATTCAAAAACATCAGCATTGATATGTCTCGGAATGGATCCAGTAAATTGGCGACATTCTTTCTCAATGAACCCAAAATCTCCGAGGCTGATGAGGACTTCAAATTCTGGATTTCCGAATACTTGGCTGAGTATCATTTGTCTGGCAACGCCTTAGATAATCTCACGGATGCTATTCAGCTTGATGAATTCTCAGGATTCAACAGGACGAATTTCGCGGAGGAGAGCAAAACCCTCGAGCCCTTTTTGCGCAGCATACGGAAGAAGCTTGATTGCTGTTCATACGAGCAGGAGTGCTTCATAGAGAGCATTATCGGCGTATTGATTTACAAGTGCAGAACCCGAAAGCGAGATATAAATCAGGTGATCAAATTCAATTCACTTCATGAGCACTTCGGCAGTTATATTCTTCCGATGAGCCTTGAGTCATGCGCTCTTCTTCACTCCATAAACCTCGATGAATTCATGGAAGGTTACTCGATGGATGCGTTTTGCAATGATTTCCATCAACTCTCTACGAGAGTCTCGTTTCAAGAGTGGACAAGTCAACTCGCCTTGGTTTTGCTACATGAGATAGCAAGACTCACCAGTATAGCTCCTGTTCTTGCAAGTTGTATTCTCAAAATGCCGGAGCTTGCAAGGGACGTCTTGCCGAGTCTTTTCTGTGTATATTTGCATACCACAGGCGAAGAAGCAGCACACAACATTAGAAAACTTTTTGGTGTGTATTGGGAAAACTTCAAGAAGCCCTTCGACCAGAGCAGTGTCGATCTTATGAGAAATATTTCAACATCAATCCGCATTGGTGCAATGCTTCATATCGAAGTCTTTAATCAGACATACAATATGATGAACCACGAGGCGCTTTTTCTCATTGTCAAGGAGAGTACTCTGCCAAAGTCTGCGCTCATGTTCTTTGAGGATTTTGTGGCAGGCAAATCTGAGACAGATGCATGGAAAATTCATCGGGATGCATTGGCAGACTTGTATAAATCTCTTGATGACGAGGATCTGTTGATGGGAATACCGACCAACAGCACTCTTGCAGGCGTGATGAACGTGAGGGGCGATTTCGTATCATCGTCGGAAAGACTTAGATACAGCGGCGGTTTTCTCGACGCGGAATACGCATTGAACGAACCACCGAATCCATGCAAGATAATTCAATCATTGAGCGACGAAGGCTACCTCAGTGCCTCAAACCTTCTCAGTCAGCAACTGAGTACAGAAACTAAGTCAGATTGGGCTTGGAAATTAGGTCTATGGGATTTGCCTGCTGACGAAACTTCGACCAATACCGATGATGTAACATTTTCGTACTTCAAGCAAATTCGTGAGAATGTCGATCTAACGGACCAGATCTATAGATCCTCGATGTTGAAACTTTTGTCGAAAACTCCAGGTTCCGAAGATGACTCGCGAATTTGCCCCCGGGACTCTCTTGCTACCACGGAAAGATGGTTGAGTAGTTTAGCGTTGATCAAAAGCGCAAAGTCTATCTATAATTCTTCACCAAGTAATTTTTCTGTTGAGGTCACGCTGTTTCAAGATGCAACCAGATGGTTTGAAAATGCGAGACCTTCTCTTTACGAAAGCATCCTTTGGGGAAGAAGATTAGCATTCAACCTACACCCGCTGTCACAAAGTCGTGCTGACCTCCGAGCATCTATTCTTACAGAGAACACGGAAACCAGCTTGTGTCACCAGGGTGAATTTCATGAGATTGTGAGATACAACAATCTTCTTCGCGAGGAGGGTGCTATACAGAAAACCATTAGCTCGTCAATTTTATTGGAAAAATTGGTAGACAAAACGCAATCTGTGAAAGTTCAGCAACAATTACAACGGCTTTCTTCGTTCCAAATGGCCCGCACGCTTTGGGTAGACAAAAAAGTGGACATTTCTATTGCTTTTCTCCAAAACTTGGCCACTTCGGGCGACATCAGTCTACCATTGACAGTGTTGAACGTAACCGCAGTCTCCATTAAGGCGCAATTGGCGGTATGGCTCGCAGAGTCACGACTAGATCTAGGCTCGAATATTTTGGACCAGATTGTGAATCCCATGAAATCTGAGATTGCTCTGGTTGAGAGCGTACAACAGCAATCGAGAATCTATCATCTTTTAGCTCATTTTTGCGAGACTCAGTATAAATCAACTATTCTCAGAGATCAACTTCTGGATTTGGAATATAGGGTTCAAGCTAGAATGAGTGAAGTTAAGGATATTCGAAGCCACTATGAGAAGAAAGAAGTTCTGTCTTCTGAAAAAGCTGCAGCACAAAAATACTACGACGAACTCAAAAGTCTGATAAAATCAGAAACTCAAGAACTTGCGAGCTTGAAGGAATTGAAAACCAACTTCGTGCATAATGCGGTGCGGTTTTATTTGAAAGCTCTTCTCATCGGCGACGCTAGCGATGAAGACTTGGATAAATTCTTTTCGCTCTTTCTCGAACTTTCTGATGACGAGCAATTTCAATCTTCAATTCAGGAAGAATTCCACCGTCTTCCGTCTCACCGACCACTCGCATGGTGCACGCAAATCTTGTCGCGAGTATCAAAAGACAATAATAATTTTCAGCAGTCCATTCAGCGTCTCGTTTTTAGAATGTGCCACGACCATCCTTTCCATTCATTATACTACCTAATCTCTATATTGTTTCACGAAATGATTGCGAACAAGATGGTGGACGCGGGTATGATTTCTCGGATTTTCGCTGCCAACGAGATAAGATCGAAGCTACAAAATTCAAGTCCAATATTCGCAACCAAATTGCTTTTGCCCATCGAGAAGCTTTGTAAAGAATGCGTCTCGCTTGCGGAAGTGAAGGTTTCCAAGGGACGTAGTTTCCTGCTTGATAAACACACATATGGTGGATATTGGATCAATGAGCTTCCCCTACTTCCTCCTCCTACTCTTGCTATTCCCGTCAGCACCTCGGGCTACTCCAATGTACCCACCATGATTCACATCGAGTCAAAAGTGTCTATCGCAGCATCGGGTATCAGCATGCCCAAAGTTGTCACTGTTTTTCTATCAAATGGAGCCAGACACAAAATGCTTTTGAAGCACGGCACAGATGACTTGCGGCAGGATGCCATAATGGAGCAGGTCTTCGAAAAAGTCAACAAATTCTTTCGCAAGGATCGTGAAACACAAAAACGGCATTTACGCATCAGAACTTATAGTGCCGTGCCATTAGGTCCAAAATCTGGAGTCATCGAGTTTGTTCCTGACTCCAAGGCATTGATTGAAGTGATTATGCCCCACCATCGAGTGAACGATACGTTGAATTTGGAACAAGCCAGGGAATTGATGAAAAATTGTCAGACGAAGGAGTTGAAGGAGAGACTCAAAGTTTATCGAAGCATCACTACAAAAATCAAACCAGTACTCAGATATTACTTCCTCAACAACTTCGTGACTCCTGACGCATGGTATGCCAGTAGACGGAGCTACATACGTGGTGTTGCCACGACGTCGATCGTGGGTCATATTCTAGGGCTCGGTGACCGTCACTGTAACAATATTCTTCTAGATGAGTTTACGGGCGAGCCAATTCATATTGATCTTGGAGTGGCGTTTGACCAAGGAAGACGGTTGAAAATTCCTGAGACAGTTCCATTCAGATTAACACGAGATATTGTCGATGGGTTTGGCTATATGGGTACTGCAGGATCTTTTAGCAAGGTGAGTGAGCACACTTTCCGGGTGCTTCGTGAAAACAAGGAGCATATCTTGACGATTTTGGACGTACTTAGATGGGATCCGTTGTATTCTTGGCTGTTATCGCCATTGAGGAAGAAGAAACTTCAAGAACTTAACACCGGCACACGACAAGCAGACTCGAAACCGGACGCATCGGCAGCGGGCACGGCTATTCTGGGCGTTTCCGAGAAACTTAACGCTGTGGGTCTCAGTGTGGAAGCCGCAGTGCGCGAGCTTATTCAGGAGGCAACCAGTGAGAAGAACTTGGCGGTGATATATTGCGGATGGTGTCTGTTCTTCTAAACTAAATGCGAAAGCTTCATTACCCGTGCGAGTTTCCTTGCATGCCACACTGATGCACCATGGCAGCCCGCTACATCCTTGTACAGTATCTAATGTTATTCGGAAAACCCGAGATGTTTGGTATCACGTTTTTCTCAGTTCAGACATCACTTTTGGCCTAGAGGCGTGTTCTCGGATTCCGGTCTGGAGGCACAAGCTTTTAAAACGCGACTACATGCTGAAGTTACATACTATTTTCAGTTGTCAGCTGAGTGGTGACATCCAATTTCACTTGGCAAGATTTTATCACAAGGATTCTCTCGTTGAAACATATTGACAGACTAGTTCACTTAAAAAGCATTATTCCTGCACTTGGGGCACCTTCTCGTAATCATTAGTGTTTGAGTGTCGCGTGATCCGCAAAATATGCGGAACAATTTATCGATAATCCCATAAGCTCATCGAAGAAGTGGATAATGAAAATTCTTCAAGCAGGAATTCAAATATTGCTATTTCTGTCATTGAAAAGAAACGCGTCTTTACTGCCATTAGAGAATATGTTTTAGCTATGTTTTCGCGTAGCAATTAATGATTAGCGATCAGTAATGCCAAGAAAGCAATCACTCGAGGCCTTGTTAGCGGGATGCGAATCAGCGGACTGTCGCTCTGGAAAAGGACAAGTTAGACCACATTTATCATCCTAACTTGATTTCCGATTCTTCCAAATTATGTTAGAATTTAAAGCGGTCAAGTACCAGAACAATGCCCTGGGCTTGACAATTAAGCAGGACTCGCTTCCAGTGGATTTCGAGGACGGCAACTACACTCTACCCTCAGATGATGACATCTTGGTCAGAGTGCATGCAGCAGCTCTAAATCCAGTTGACTTGGTCCTCAAAAACAGTTTCCCCACATGGTTTCCAAAAGCAGACAGAGGATTTGGTTTCGACTATGCGGGGGAAGTTATTGCAATTGGCGCAGGCGCTTCTTCGGCTTCTGGGTTTTCGGTCGGTGACAGAATTGCCGGGCTCTATAAAGACAATTTGGGTCCAGGAACCGTAACTGAGTATTTGTTGATCAGCCCAAAATCGAACGTTTCGATGAGTGCTCGAAAATTGCCAGAGAACTTATCTTATCAACAGGGAGCATCTTACCCCTTGGTCTTGGGGACTGCACAGACAATGTTTGACAGCATCACAGAGAAAAACTCTTTCGAGAAGGTATTGATCTTGGGAGCTGGTACTGCCGTGGGGAGATACTGTGTCCAGCTTGCCAAGCAAGTTTACGGCTCAAACACCATTGTTGTCACGTGTTCTGCTCGTACAGATGAAGTCATTCGGGAATTGGGAGCGACTTCCGTTATAGATTACACGAAGCACAAGTCGGTTGTAAACCCGGTCTTGGAGATAGTAAAAGAAAATGGCAAATTTGATGTTATTCTCGACTGCTGTGGAAGCTCAGACTTGTTGGCAAACATGGACTCTATTCTTAAAAATCGCTCAGAGTCTGGCACATACGTCTCGATTGTGGGGGATTACAAGCTAAACTTTGAGACTGGCACTTTATACGGTCTCATGCTCAATAATATTTATGTGGCTTTGAGACTCATTAAAAATGGTTTAGGTTTGCTTCCATACCATTACAAGCAGGCTTTCATTGATCTGGCGGGATCATGGCCTGATAAATGCGTCAATTATTTGTCTGATGGCAAGATAAAGATTTTTATTGATAGCGAGTATCCAATGGCAGAAATCGAGCAGGCTGCACAAAGACTCCTGTCCAACAAGGCCTCAGGAAAGGTCATCATCAACATCATCTAGATGTAATTTCGTTCATAGTAAATACATTTTATAAACAGCAAAAATAATTTATCGTGCGCACAGCCCTAAATCTGTTTCTATGAATTAATAAATTGTCCCGAAACTGCAGGCAGTACCGAAGAGCCGAGCCGACTCGTCCCCGCGTTACTGAAGCGCCGCACAATTGAAGCTCCATTTGCATAATACAACACAAATGACAGACCACAGAGTCGTGTCAGTACCATTAGATGTTATCAGGCGAGAAAATTATCGGAAGGTGAAGACAGTGTCAGCACAAATAAAAGTCCGTAGAGTGGCTGATGTAGGCGATGAATCGCAGACTTTTCATTTACTAGCTGCCTGCGAAGAAGGAATGTTTGCGACGCGAATATCCCGATCGAAACTAAAAAAAGCCAAGGTGAAACCAGATTTAAGTGACGAAGTCTGGCTACGTATTACAGATTCGTTGTTCAATGTAGATCTACTTCAGGAAAACACATTGCCTGTGGGGTACGAAAACGCGATTTTGGCCGGGCGTCTCATATCACTGGAAAATTACGACGATGAGGGAAGGATTGAAGGAGACGAACTTTCCAGCCAGGCACCGGAATTCGAGTTGTCCATTCGAACAAATGAACTTTTAGCGGTAGAATACGGGAAAGTATCGCTTCAATACCAGGACACGGACGACCTTCCAGAAACGGACCGCGACGCGCTGAACTTACTCCTGTGGATCCTGGACTTGGTCACGCAAGTCAATCATTTGCAGAAGAGTTTTTTTGAGAAATCGCACCGTTTGAGCGAGGTGGAGACTTTAGCGGCGGAGCGGGGAATTGCAATCGAGGAGATGAAGAGTGATTATGACGTCATCTTGAGAGATATTGAGGACCGTTTCTTCCAGGTATTGCAGAGCAAAAAACGGAAAATAGCTGAACTAGAGGGACAAAATGCCGAGAATTTCGACTTTTTAAATCTCACCTATAAGGAACGCCAGAAGAGTAACTTGAAGATTTTGAATCTCGAGGATATAATAATTGGCGAGGAGGCGAAGCGGTTTGGAGAGGGTGCAGGACGACCCCGTAAAATTAGAAGATCCCGGAAAAAAAACCGGGTTCTGAATAAGAATGATCCAGAAATTTTGGAACCTGATAGTAAACGGATAAAATTTGAGCCGAAAGCAGAAGGAGACGGGGTGAAAAATGAGGACGATATTGCAGCAGTCGGCGGATCGTATACAGGATACCGGGGTATCTCGCAAAATTGGTCCGATCAAGATTTAACTAAACCTACTATTGTTCCCAAATTAGAAACTCTGTCGCCAAAAGTTTCTCCAGAAAGCCCAGAAAATATTTCAGTTTCAGATCTCGAAAATTCCGACAAGCCCGACGATATAGAAGGCGCGGCCGAGGCTACAGATTATAGCGACGCGGGCGACGACGACGACGAATCTGATGCTGATGCTGATGCGGATCACGTGACAAGCGCGCGGGACGCACCACTGCCAGCTACTAGTGACGCCGGCAATGAAACTGAGTATTCTGAGTAGATCGTCGGTCGAAAGAATGTCGCATGAACGATATTTTGGAAATTGGCATGAAATTTCTGGGAATTTTTGTTGTTTCTGGCATGTTTCGATGGTTGCGACTGAGGATGGCGAGCGAACTAGTTTTTTTAGATTTCGCGCGCCCCCGTTGAAATTGTCGTGTGGACAAGACAGCCGGCGTAGCACGCTGCAGTCGGCCTGTGTGCCGCGCGCAGAGATCTGGAAAAAAAAACGTCGTGCCGAAAGAGGAATGCAAACCCTTTCTGCACCATTCCTTTCTTGCCCAAAAGTCAGCACCGTCTCTTCTAAACTTTTCGATTTAGAGACTTCGCTTGCTTGGCATTTTCCATTCTTTCGTCGCACAGCCCGTTCCACCTTTTTGAAACACCTGCCAAGCTAGGCGATCTGGAGGACTGAAAAATTCCTGCTGATTCCGGATTGCGTGGCACTCGCCCCTGAAACCCAGCATTTTGCATTCAGTTCACTCTTTGATCCTTTGATTTTCATTTTCATCGACATTCAAGCAGCTTTTTATCGAAACTGGCAGGGTTATCCTTTTTAACTATACCAGGCATTCTCATTTGGCATTCGTTGGACTTTTCCAAAGACGGTTTCATTTCTTCACATCTGTTGTTTTAATATCTTTGTACCAGCGCATCTACCATGTCATACTACGATCCTTACCAGACCAATACGCAACCTTCTCTCGACGGGCAATACTCCCAGTTCTTCATGAATGGCGCGTCGCAGGACTACTTGCAGCCTCAGTTTCAACAAGAATCGCAGCCTTCCTTCGACTACTACAGTCAGTTGAAAAACGAGCTTACCCACGATATTGGCAGTAGCAACTTCTTTCCCCGCGAAACATCGCGTCCTTTTTACGAGGACAGGGGCTTTGAAACCGACAGAACTACGCCCCCAATGGACCACACTTTGTACGCGTCAGCCCAGCAACAATTTGAGCCGGCTCAGCCAAAGTGGGCTTTCGAGAAACAAAATGCTTCAGTTTTCCCGATCGATTCCAATGTTTCTCATTCTTCTTTTGGATCGCACGGCTCGCAGGCATTCGCTCCCCAAACACCTGCTCCCGACTTCATGTACACGCCTTCGAATCAGTCGCTTCCATCTCCCGGACAGCACATAGGCTTGTCTCAAGATCATTCTGCTCCATCGCGGACAGTTTACTTGGGTAATGTTCCAAGTGACGTTGAGCCACATGAATTGTTGGACTACGTTAGAAGCGGAATCTTGGAAAACGTGAAGATCTTGCCTGCGAAAAACTGCGCATTCATTTCATTCATCGACCTGCAGCTGGCGTTGTTATTCCACCTGGACTGTATCTTGAAGAAACTTAGCATCAAGGGCCACGATATCCGCGTCGGCTGGGGTAAGACCACGCCAATTCTTCCTGCTATCAAGGAAGCAATCCAAAAAGATGGCGCTACTCGTAATGTTTACTTGGGCAACTTGCATAATCCCGCGACTGGACAGATGATCTCGGAGGATGAATTACGTGCTGACTTGTCCAAGTACGGTATTATCGACTGCATCAAGATCATCCACGAAAAAGGCATCGCGTTTATTCACTTCTTGTCCATTTTGAGTGCGATTCGTTGCGTTGCGAATTTGCCATTAGAGCCAAAGTACTTGGACAAAAAATGTTTCTACGG
Organism: Metschnikowia chrysomelidarum; assembly: GCA_030582795.1. Classification (NCBI taxonomy): domain Eukaryota; kingdom Fungi; phylum Ascomycota; class Pichiomycetes; order Serinales; family Metschnikowiaceae; genus Metschnikowia; species Metschnikowia chrysomelidarum. The sequence goes on along the minus strand of JAJMGZ010000283.1, from coordinate 4,641 downwards.
CAAGGACAGATGCGCCTTTATCACGAAAACCCAACAGCACAACGCTGCACAATACTTGGGACTCGCACCAGGTATGGAACACGTTGTTACTGCTGCTGACCGCGAGTTTATCTCCTCGGCTTTGGTTCAGCAATCAGCTGCTGCAGCACAGATTGCCACTCAGGCCGGAGGAGCAAATAACTTGGGCAACAGAACTGTGTACCTCGGTAACTTGCATCAAGATTCTTCGGTGGAAGAAATCTGTAATGTTGTTAGAGGAGGGCTTCTCCAAAGCATTAGATTCTTGAAGGAGAGACACGTTTGTTTTATCACGTTCATCGATCCCATTGCCGCGGCTCAGTTCTTTGCAATGTGTCAATTGCACGGCTTGACTATTCACAACCGCAGAATTAAGGTTGGTTGGGGAAAACATTCCGGTCCATTGTCGAACGCATTGTCTTTGGCGGTGTCTAACGGCGCGTCACGTAACATATACATCGGAAATATCAATGATTTTGAGTTTTTCAACGCGCAGAAATTGAGGGATGACTTTTCATCTTTCGGAGAGATCGAGCAGATCAACTATTTCGAAGCCAAAAACTGTGCCTTCATCAATTTCGTGAACATTGCCAATGCAATCAAGGCAATTGACGGGATCAAGTCTTTCGAGGACTACAAGACGTTAAAGATCAATTTTGGTAAAGACAGATGTGGCAACCTCCCTAGACAGTTCCAAAATCAAGCCAACCACTCTCAAAACCATAGTCAAAACCACGGCCAAACCCACATGACCGAGTCTTATGAGCCACGCCAGATGATGGGTGAACAAAATCTGGGTCACGATTCGGCCTTTGCTGAGCGTCTTGGCAGACTTGAGTTGCAAGGATAATACCCCCATTCATTTCGGTGGTCAGTGCATTATTTTTAAAGCTTTCATTAGATAGTACATAGATCCACATAGGAACCCATGCATAATTTATACATTTCATAATATAGACTTGATCTCATCAACAACTGAGAATTCTTGATCTGGCCAATCCGCATTCCGGATATCATTTATCCTGACGACATCGATTGCAAAGAATGATTCAGATCTACATCTTGGGAAGAATCTTGGCCAAGACCACCATGAAGAAGAACAATACAAACACAAACACCATCGTCTTGATCATGAAAAAAATCGAGATTTTTCCACCCGTCTTCTCCGACAAATACGCATTGAGATTCGTGCCCACACTCTGCATCAATGTCAGACTCCGCATCATGTTCTCGCTGGTTTCCGAGACCAAGCTGGCGTCGTCGACGAGTTTTGACGAGAGAGAGAGAGCTGAATTTTTAAGCGAAGTTGCCAAATCAGTCAAATCACTAATGAGGTCTTCCTGGAAAGTTTCATGGTAATTGTTCATTTGTTCTTGTGAAGCGTCCTTGTCTAGACTGGTGGTGGCTCCATCTGCAAGCAAGCGTCTTCTCAAGGACATGTAGTCGTCATCATCTGAGCCCTCTTGAGATTTCGAAGAAGACGGCGAATCAGATTCACTTATTTGTTTGTTTCCATCATCTTCTGGTTTCTCGTACCTTTTCAAGAATTCCCGCGAGCTTTCTGCTAGTCTGTACGAGGTCTCATCTACAGAGTGCGATAAACGTAGAATTCTCTCGTGTATCAGCAGGTATGATTTATTGCCTTTATACTCATTGGCAGATCGTATTAGGCGAGGTAGATCGTGTAATACTTTCTGAAGCACAAGTTTTGAAAGAAACGGATTTGTGCTGGTGAGGTGAGCGTCTGAGCATTCGGCTACCTCTAGCTCGTACTGTGAAACAACCGCTGATATATTGCCAATTGTAAGTGTCATAGTAGTTGATAAAGACGATTATTTGGATATAATTTCAGTATTTGTGAAGTAAAATTGAGTAGTGAAGGGAATCTCTTGCTTAAATATTTCAGTTGCTTCTTTAGGACTCTGCTGTGATGTGTTCGATGTGTAGGTGCGCGTTAGCTCGGCACGGTAGTAGGACTCGGTGCTCTTTCAAAAGGTGATAGAAATCTTCCGGATGAAAAATAATAAATGACGCGTAAAAAGATCGAAATTTCGTGACAAGAACTTGATCTCATGTTTTGTATGAATACGGGACTGATATATTGGAATACCATACCGGTCAGATTTTGCTTAATGAAGGGAAAGGAAATGTATAGGAATCACATACAAATTGAGCCGAGAACCGATCATTAGACCGCCGATTCTTACAGAGCACTAATGCTGAAGAACCCCCTCTTCCTATCTTCGTCAATGGGCGAAACAAATTTTCCAAATTGACAGGTATGAGATCATATCAGAGAGAAATATTCTCACAACTAAAAGTGAGATGAGATGATTTACAGATGTAAGCCCCACTACTATCAAACTACGATCGGTCGGTTAAGATCGTTGTTAGCGAAAAAGGGCAGATATTTCTCTAAGCAGCACGCATTAATTCTCAAGCAAGGCCAATCTTGGAGAAACCCCAATGAGCCAAACCGAAAGAGAAGGAACCGCTTGTCGTGAAAAAGATTCCAATGAAAGTCCGCGCGGTTTTATTTGTCTCTGTGGTGCACGGGTTTGCTTTTGTGAATCAAGTGCGATCGCGCTTTTGCTCGACGTCAAGCTCGCGAATTTGCGAGGGCCGAGAGCGGTCTTTTTTTGGCGAGGCGCGGATGCAAGCGAAGCAAAGGCATTGTCGTGTTTTTGCGGTTACAAAAACTGATAAAACGGATCTCAATTGATAAAGAATATGTCGAAAATTGCGATAGTTGCTCTTTTAGTCGAAGTGCGTTTAAAGTAAATTATCTTTCTGCATCAATTGTAGAGAAAATCAGGGGTCTTCTTCCCTTTATTCAATGGCGAGTGCCTGCGTCGAAAACAATCATGTGGCAACCACCAAAATGGCAGAAACCGTCATAACTGTTGAAAAACGTAAATGATGATTGAATCTACTACGCTCAATGGTCATCTTTCTCGCAATCGTTTCATTACCATACCATTGCATCAAGAAAACGAAATGAGGGTCAAAGTTCGTTTCTATCTTGAAACGTCATTTCGCGATCGGTGACGTCTGTGGACGCGACATACAAACCCGATCCCCATGAAACGACAACATGGGTGTTCCAAAAATAGAATTGTTGGATTAGATTCGCCGCCATCAATCATCACTATTGCGATTTTCCCACTGATATACAGATAAGCTGGTCTTGGCACAAGTTGTCAAGAAAAAAAACGAGACGAAAAAGAAAGCAGAATCCGATTCGGGAAAAGGCCAAGAATAAAAGTGCGACTGATATTAACACTTTTCGCCCACGGGCCACGCAGATCGAAACAACGCAAGGTACCGCCCGTAAAAAAAAGCGCGAGAATGCGCTATGGCGAAAGAAGTTTTGTGAGAGACAAAATCGCGATGATTTGACCCCTGTTTCAGATCGACAAATTTCGAGGCTTATATAAGGCACTGGCATTAAATTACTCAAAACAGGGCGCTTTTTTGTGGGCCTGGGCCCGGTGGCCACGGCGCGAAATGTGCTGCGCCGTCGTCATCTCTGGGGCAGGGGCGCATGCCGGCAAAAGCCGTGTGTTATTATTGTCTTTTTCCTGCGCGAGTGTTTTGTTTTCTGGCGAGTAGGGGACAGTGTGCAGGCAACATTCCTCCAAGGCCCGGATCTGGAAATGCCTAGATTGTAGATTCGAAAGAATTCGCTATCAGTATTGATCATAAATTACCACGACCCTATAGAATTAGTCAACTGTAATCGATCCGAGGTTTGGATTTAGCTTTGATCAATCAATTGAAACCTAACACTAATTTTGCGCGGGCCGTGACTCGTGGTGTGCGTTACGCAGCCCCGCCCACGCTTAATTCCTGTTGGCAGTGCCTTCCAAGGAGCTTGCTTGCGTTCCTCGAATTTTTTTTTAACTGGCCAAATCTTCGATCTTTCGCTTCACTTGTTTTCTGACCCTGTCTGTTTTCGATAATTTAACAAAACCTCACCATAAACCTCACTAGAAAAGGTATTCTTTACAGGTCATCTCGCGTCGCTTCGATTTATCGCCGACACACATTCCTTACATTGCATTTCAAGTCACGGTCTGCGCCAGTCGCTGATTCAAGCTTGTTTACATCAACAACTCAGCATCCCACTTTCCGATCAATTGTTGCAGTTTACATTTCGTAGAGTTACAGCAGCATTTGAAACCAACCATCCACAGTTCTAAAAATAACCACCTCACACCTTGCATTCAAAATGGTCCATTTCACCAACCTACTACTACTACTGATCCTTTCAAGCGCCGCATTAGCCGACGACTTTTCTGACTATGGATGTTTTGCACAAAGCGACATCCAGGCGATTTTGACCCTGAAGGGTCTGTACACTTATCAGACACCATCGTACTGTGAAACACAGTGCGCCGGCCAGAAAGTCGCTGCGGTTATGGACGGCAAATACTGTTACTGTGGCCTGACAGTTCCGGCATCTCTGTTGGAAAAAGACGAGTCCAATTGTAATGTGGCATGTCAGGGCTACGGCTCGATAACTTGTGGCGGGTCGGGATACTTCGAAGTGTACGTGAACGATGACGTTTCCGGATCCACGCAATCGGTGAGCTCCTCGTCTTCATCGTCCTCGTCCTCGTC
>JAJMGZ010000282.1:0-33313 GCA_030582795.1 Metschnikowia chrysomelidarum | reverse complement strand
CGAGTAATTTAGATAACTCTAGCGCCCAATCCTTAATAGCACATGTGCAGCGCGCGTGCGAACACTGCAATTGATGAATGCGTTTTTTTTCATTCCGCAATCAAAGTTTAGAAAACAATTTACTTTAATTAAGATTTGAAAATTCCTTTCTATAAACGGTTCTTTTTACAAGTGAAGGCATGATTGATACGATTTCAGCCTGACGATGAGTTTACAAAGATAAATAAATAGGGGAAAATGGCGCTTCCACACCACATATTTTTAATAAATAACGGGCGTTTGCGATGGAGTTGGTGAGTGCTACAGATCCCAAGATGGTGGCGAATGGGATATCAGTTCCCACTATGCATATTAAATGTTGTGTCTGCATGGACAATGATAAATCAGTTAATTTAAATATGATGTCAAAATATATCAGGGATGTAATCTTTCTTTTGCCAGGGGTAAACATTCACAAAAACATTTTGTTGAAGAAACGCAAAAACGTGTCTACATGTGCCTTGTAAAATTATGTCAATTTAGGGATTACAAATTTTTTAAGGGCCTACGGCACAGTTGAATGTCGTTAAGAACGAAGCACACATTACCTTAATATGGAAGGATACTTCTAGTGGATACTGCTTGGCAAAGAGCATATTCGAGTCCAATACAGAATGCAACCGATATCTCTTCTCATAAAATTTGTTTGGAGCCGGGCAATTAACTTCTCCATAGCTGTCATTTTTGAATTTCGAAATATGTGCCTAATACATTAAGACTATATTAATCCGCGTTGGGCCTCTTTATAGTGTCTCAAACCTAGTTTTTGGTCAGAGAGCGGGAAAGTATTACATGTCATCCTCTAAGCAAATCTGTAGTACGCTGCCATATCATTCCTAAGAATTAGCGATTAAGCTGAGAATGGAGCGTCAAGCGTGATTGATTGAATTTATGGTCACAGCGATAAATTCTATTGAGGATAAAAAAAAAAGTACGAAGTAGGTTAAGAACGAAAGTGTTGACACAATGAGCCTGAGTAGTCTCCTTGATTCATGTCGAAGCACCAGAAAAAGAACACTCACATCTTTGAATTTGATGATTTTACGAACCCAAATAATAAAATATATGATTCAATAATTTCATTTCTATTTCAAAAAGACCCAAGGATCGGGCAAACCATAACGTATAATGATTTATCTCGACAAACGAATCCTACAGGGTTTGATCCTAGCTGTGTGATTTATGCTAATTACTAAATTGGCTTCACTGCCGCTGCAAACGATGTGCTCGTTAATTTGTCAAGCTCGCTCAGGGATTCTTTGTGGGTTAGGTAGACTGTCTTCTTTAAAATGATATCGGGTATCACGGTAATTATAAGTCCTCAAATGAAAACTCAAAAAAACAAATAAAAACCATGTAAGCAAATCTGCGCAACCTTCAATGGTTCGATGATAGCCGTCTGCTGTCGCGCTTGTATGCTCAACGCAATGCCGAGCAGTAAGGAGAAATCCTTGAATCTTTTCTGCTTACACAATTGCGTAAGACTTTGAAACTGATGAGGTGGCGAATAAACTGACGATACCAAAGAATGTGAGAGAGAGAAGGTAGATTAGGAGCTTGGAAAACGCGAATGATCTTCGCTACTCAGTGCATTCTTCCTACGTTACTGTAATACGATGGTTTCTTCAAAGAAGAAACGAATAAAACGACAGGAGAGTGCACTACTGCGAGGACAATTCGACTTTCCCAAGCTCCTAATATTCTTTCTAATTTTCTATTCTAGAAGGTGATCTAGCAATACTTGGTGAGAATTGCCAATTGTAGAGGTCCTGGCTATCTTATTATTATTGACCCGCAATGTAAAAATATGCATGAAAGTTAGACTTACAATTGTGCCAACCCATCCTTTGCAGAGATGAGTCAGTCCCATCTTTTCCTAATTTGGCTTTGCTGGTGATCGTGGTTTCGGGCGTTAATCATGAAAAGTTTCGTATCCTTTCAGAATCATTTAATAATCGTTGCTCACTCTAATTACGCCTTCGGGTTGTAAGTCATCTTTGTGGTATAAACATGGATATTAATTGAAAAGGCAATAACAATGAATGGAGCTCCTTCCGTGGGTATTTATTTCGATACAGCAGAATATCAATTACTTCCAAGGGCTCCAGGTATATTTCCAAATGTGATAATTTACTGATATCAGGCAAAATTACTAAATTAATGGAAGGTTTAATTTCACCAAGCCAGGTTGCGAGGGACTTGCTCATCGAATGTGGGAATTGTGCTTTACTATGGGTTGCGAAGAAGAAATTTAGGTCACCGGATTTCAAATTCCTCCAAAACATCGATCAAATTGGTCGTCTGTGCGTCCGTTTACCTGAATTTGAAGCCCTTTGAAAGACTTATGAATTTGCTAGCAAATTAAAATTTTGATGTTGAAAAGTATTTGCGATTAAAGCCCATCATGCCTGGAACGCCCGTATGGATCTCTTCGAAAAATTCTAGTTTTTAAAGCAAACTGAGAAGAAAAGGATGCAGAACCACTTAGGTGATTCATGTGTGCTCGATTATCAGTTTGGTCATTCTGTACTCCACGTTGCGACAATAATATTACTCGAGGTACTCGGCATATAACCGAATCTCCGGTGGGTGGTAGTGAAGTACATTTCGCTTTTTTTCAATTTTAATTTTAAGAGATAAACATCGAGTTTGTCAGTGTTTTGGCTCAAAGTCGCCTTGCAATGAACCAATGTGTGTGACCAAACTAGAAACAACCACTCAGTGCGGCGACTACATGACATTCATATGTTTGTTTTTGACATATTTGCTTTTCACGTCGTGGTATGGCCCCCACGTGAGACGTCTTGAAAAAAAGTGTGTTGCCTATTGTCGCCCATTTTCGCCTATCAATAGGTACACGAAGCTATCAAAGCGTGAATGCATCATTTGAGTCTAAAACATACACAAGAATTCAATTTCTTCACAATTTTAAATCGATATTTTTTAATTCTTAATTGTAAATGCTATGTGCATGTTATACACTGTGTAGCTCTTCTGGGGTATTGCCATTTTTGTCTTTTGAGCTGGACATCAGAATCTAAATTGTATGATTTTTGTGAACGGTATAACGTGGTTACGGGTGCAGCCGGACACCGCGCACCGCCGAGCACTTTCAGCTTTTAAAAATCTAATCTACATTGAAATACATTGAAATACAATTTTGCTCTCTAAAGATTGAATTTTTAGCTTTCGCACATGTTCTTTTAGTATGTTTCGCATTTTAAATTTTCCACAAAGACCTTTTGGTTTCGTGGGTGATACAAAAGGATCATGCGTTTTTTAAGTCAAAATAGTCGTTCTGGCTACGTAAGCATCCCTCGCTTTCGGCGAAACAGGGCAAATATCCTCAGTTGACACATCGACTTCACAGGACAAATGTTTTACGCTAAAATTGTTTTTTTTCGGTTCATCCTGTTTACTATTAGCCTCTTTCTTTCTTATTTCGATCTCTGACAAGGGTTTTATAAAACATCTTTTTACTTGATCCACATCCATTTTAAGCGGTGTTGAAATTACGTCCATCTCCTCTAGTATAGGATCCTTAATTGTATCGATTTGAAATCCCACTTGAAGTGGATTAACCGGTGTAAGTGGCCCCCAATCACGCACAGGGCTCGATACTGGTGTTGACGCTTCAAGATGAATTTTCAGCTTGTAAATCACCCGATTTGGATTAAATGGAAGTAGACCAGAACCGTCGAAGCCACTTTTGATATTTGTGAAGTTTAAGGCCTCGTATCGAGCTGCGTGGTACATTTGGAGGAAATTCAATGGGCCAAAACAGGCGAGGTCTAAAAGTTGTAAAAAGCGGGGCGTGTGCGGAGGCATACAGAGCGTGATAACATTGTTTTCACGACAACACTCGAAGAATTATTCGGTGACATGGCTGCCGTGACCATCAAAGTCCAAAAGTCGATACTTCCCCTTGGTGGCCTTCTCAGTCTGTGGTAGAAAGAAGTCTTGAGCCAGGGAAGAGCGATTTCGTTATTTGTACACCCGTTTTTACTCGAAGCTGTTATTTAACTAAAAGGCATGATACGGGCCCGCTTTACGAGCGGTTTTTTTCTTTTGAAAATTAGGGTAGGAGACACGGCCCTTCCGGTGAAGCTCACACACTCGATTGCTGTCACCCACTCCCTATTTCCAAAGCCCAAAAGCTTCAGACTACCACGAATCTGTAACCATTTTGTGTTGATACGCTGCGCCCATGATATATCCGTCTCATCAAAATTGTGGGCTCCTCGCATATGCCGTACACCATTTTTGTCCATTCAAGTAAATCAAACCACTTTAAAATGACTCCTGGATCCTCGAATCTTGCCCTCTTGACGTCCTAGGATTTAGATTGTTTGATACAGATGTCAGGATTCCGAGAAACAAAATTATTGGCCAAATCTTTGCCGACCGGCCGCCCTGCTTCACACCACCGCGTGCCGCGACAAGTGAATCGGCCTTTGCTCGAACAATTGAGAATCGAGGAGAAAATCCAGCAGCAGTCTTGTCCCTTACTCATTAAAGAATCACTTTCTATGCTTCTTTTGTTAAAGTACATCCAGCTGGGTGCATATCGACGAGTGCTGGAACGCCCCTCATGCGGTCATGACGAGTGGAATTCGACAATTCAAAGTACGGAGCTGCTCTACGAGCTCAAGTCACAATGCCATTTCTTATGGCTTAAAATGGGCAATACAATCCTACCTTCTTGTTTAAAATATTTTTTTTTTTTTTTGAGAACCGAGGTGCGTGTTGTCATTAGGAGACGAAAGCAAACATGTTCTCAACATTCTCAGACGCGTCGCACAAAAGGTCCGGCGGCGCGCGGTGTCCGGCTGCACCCGTAACCAGTGTCGCTAGTACAGATATAATTACTCAAATCGGAGGATAATTACTGGGATAATCTCATTTTGTCGATATAATGAGTAATTATAAAAGCAACTATTACTCATAATAACCAGAGTAAGGAGTAACGTCAAAATCTCCATTGTCAAGTACTGCACAGAATCCATATAATTGAATATACAGGATTTTTTCAAAAAAAACGCATGAAAAATTTAATCTATTTCGTCACGTAACATTTGAGAAACATCCCTCTCCACAAATTTCCATCGCCAGCGGAAGTAAATGATGCAATTCTCGTGAGGAGGGATGTTTCTTATTTGCTACGTGACGAAATAGACGAAAAAAATCTTGCATTTTCTGAAAAATCATGTACCGATTTGTGTGCTTTGCGTTCCATGTTCGAAGTAAAAAATCAAAGATCAGAACGTAAATGCACAAATGCTTTATCTGAGAGAGATAATAGAGTTGAATTTTGTTTGCCTATAAATCTGTCGCAAGAATGCGTAAATGCGGCCGCCAAGAAAATCAGATTAGCCACCGCCGGATTCCGAATCATCTTCATCAGTTGAAGTTTTCGAAGAACTATCCGAACTATTGATAGGTTCGCTTTCCTTGTCTTCTTGAATATCGGGGCCACTTTCGTCGTCGTCGTCCTCGATATCCTGCTCGGCTTCTTTGTCATCTTCGTCTTCAATTTCGGGTCGTCCTGGCTCTGAACTTATATTTCACTTGCATGCAATCTGTTGTCACGATCACCGCTATCATCTTCGATATCAAGTACCGCATGGCTTGCCCGGAATGATATTTTCTTGAAGTGTTTGTCTTATACCCTCACTCTGGGTGACTATTTCTGAGATATCTGCCATATGCTTACATCCTTTTCTTTCGAGGAATATTTTCTCTTTTCAAATTATGTACCAACCTCACTGCTACAATTCCCTACTTCCATTAACTTGCTTGTTCCTGTCAGCATTTAGTTCCGTTCATCGGTGACTGAAAGTTTTACATTAGAAAACAGTGCTGCAACAGGTACTGACCCGACGATTGGGCTCTGTATTTCAGTCCAGTATGTAAAAAGGATGATCACAGACCTTCACTTTGGAATGAACTTTGAAATACAGTGGCGTTTGATGTGTTGAAAGCAAATGTTCTACTACCGGCCTCGAAATCTAGAGCGACAGCGCACAGAGAATTCCAGCCTTTAAATTACTCGGAATTGAAGACTTAAAGTGTCAGAATAATTAATCGGAGTAATCTAAATTGAATGGGCCTGATTTCCTCTGTGGGCGTGCTCAAGAGCTTATCGCCCAAGAAACGAAGCGGGCCCATCGCACTGTCCTTGGCCAAGAGAGTGATGTCGCTGCCACTGAAACCTTGAGTGAGATCGACAAGATGGTTGAAGTCGGCTTCCAGAAGCGTGGTTCTGGTATGCCACGGGGCACACTCGGCCTGACCGCTAAGCAGCTGCAGCTGCAAATTCCGCATCGACTTTTTTAACATCTTTAAATAGTAAAGTTCTTGACACAAAATTACTTATGGTGCCGTTTTGAATTTGAGGCATTGCAACATTGGCCATGTTTATGCTCAGATAATCTTGCCTTCGAAATTTTTTTGTCATGCAAGCTCTATAGGAAACATGCGCGGGACCTATCTCAGAATGCACATGAACAGTAAGTATTTTGAGGAGTACACTATCCTTGTTTTTATCTTATAAGCGATTAGTTTACCAAATAAGGATCGCTGACTAAAAGGAAAGTCTTCAAAAAGGAAGAAAATATTGACAAAGCTCGACTCTACAATTGTTTGAGCCGGTGTAAATTTCAGAATTGCAACTCCGCTTCCTTGGATTAAGGAGTGAGCTAATCGAGGCCCTTAATTACTCGAGTAATTTATGTTAGTATCTAAATTACTCAAATCATGTTTACTCGCAACACTGCTCGACAACCAGATCAGTTCAGCTCACCAACAATTGCAATCACGTCTCCGACAGTATATATGACTGAGTAATATACACTGTACTGATACTAAAATCTTGCGATCGATCCCATCCCTGACGTAGTTTACCTGCATACAATGGTACTCACTGATATTATATCAATTTTTGTATTCAAATTCTAACTAGAGTTTTACTCTTGCTTATCCGTCTTAGTTTGAATGCGAGGAAGCGTCAAGAAAACTCAAGAGTTGAGAGCGCCGGATAATAATGTCGATCAATTTGAGTAGTTTGAGTTTCTGTACAGTGTATACTACGTAGTGTTGTATACCGTCGATGACGCGATTGCAATTTTTGTTGGACTGGCCCGAGATGAACGTCGAGTGCGCGCATTTTGCCGGCCCAAAGTCGCTCGACTTTTATCAAGATATGGTCGGTGCCCAATTCATCATCCAGGATTGTATGTAGGCCGACGTCGGTTTGACGTCCGCGGCGAACTCGACGGATAGAACGAGTTCGGCAGATTACCCGATCATCTTCCCAGCAGAGACAAACCAGTATATAACGTACAAGTAAAATACACAATTCAAATTCCAAAAACTTTCTCCTCCATGTATCGATATATTGACAAATAGAAAGAAAAGGACAAAAAAAAATCAATAACCTTGATGTTCAATAATCATTATTTGTCTTCCTAAACATCTTTCTTGCATTGATGCATAACACATCGTTCGTATCAAAATGCTCTCCATCTATCGAGTTTTTGCGCTTATCGAATCATGCAAGCATCGGGTTTTAACTGTGCGCAGTCTTGACTGTTGCTGGAGACGATCAGGTGTTCGTTGTCTGCATTCGGCCTTTGTCTGCATTCGACCTTTGTCTGCATCGCATCCGCCCGCTCAATGTTCACCATTTACGTTGTCATATTTTGATTTTGATATAAGAAAATATGCAGGGTCTACCAAATTCAAGACTAGCCCATATTCAAGACTACCCCGTATTTGGCAAGTTTGTAAAGCGGACAATTCAGCTATTTACGATCAAGCGTGTTCCTTCTCTTTTGCTTTTTAATTACAGAAACTCTTTTGATTGATAGGAAACTTGCTTGAGGAATATTGACTGTGCGTGCTTATTTTTCTTTCTTTATTTTTCTATTCGGAAGCTCAAAATGTATGTTCAACGTAAAGTGCCACAGCTTGAGATAAAGTGGGCACAAGCCTGGAAATGGACTCGCAATTTACAACCTCATATTCAAATGCAATCTATGAACTCTTGACTCAGCAAGCATTGAATGTTCACGCGGTAAATTTGAATTGAGTGAATGGAGAAGTAGATGTGCACACTTTGTACATATTTGGTGCTCGATCGAGAGGCCCTTCTTCTTTAGGAAACTTGTACGAAGTCTGAATCAAAGAGTCACGTAAAGCTCGACGTGCAGCCATTTGATCTCGATTTTTTGAATACGAATCCGAAGATTTGCTCTTCGAGGCTGTGAGATCAATATGGGATTTGCTTGAGACAAACAGCAGCAATTCCCTTTTTCTCTGAGTGTACGGCCTGAGCGAAGTAACGTTAAGTACTTCGGTTGGCCGATGCGGGGATTGATAAGCTGGTGAAGCTCAAGCTGATAAGCGTTGCGGTTGACGATCGCCTTGACTTTAAACGGACCAACAAATAGTGGGTGAAACTTCTTCTCTGCCAAGTTAGCTCGTTCAAACATGCGTCGTAAAACTGATACCTTATTTCCAACTTTTTACGTTAACGCACGTCTATGTCTATTCACCTGTGCCGACATCCAATCCTGTGTTTCTGCAAGTTTCTCTCTATCCATTTCTAATACACGGTGTTGCCTCGCACAATCGATCTAGAATATTCAAGCGTATCTGTGCAGCCCGGTGAGCATGAATTGAAAATGAAGATGTTCAAATCGTAAAGTTCATTACTTTCGGGACCGCTTTCGTATTCTGAGCCCTAGGGAATATTGAATCTGAACGCACCTAGTGGCTGTGCTTCGAAGCCACGAGTTGACAGAGACCCTCACAGTTGTCCAATAATCTTTTCCATTGTTTTATATCTGTTGTTGTTTCAAAAGAGATGATAGCGAAATTCCATTCACACTGAGATTCGAAAACCGAGAGAAACCTTGACTCTTAGGTCTGCATTATGTTAATCTTACCGAGTCTCGAATAGTCTTTCTCAACAAAACCGCTGGGCTGATCCCAATACTCTGTATGCGACAGACATGCAACCCAGAATGTTACTCAATGAAGGGCCACGTGCCCTGTCAGTAAGAGCCGGAGATGAGTGGTATTGATTGCGACCCAGGTTGACTTTCCCACGGAATCTTCCCTTTTTCTCCTCAAAAATCAAATTCATTATTCAGTTAAGCGCTGGAGTTGGAGGAAATTCGATCACATATGATAAGATTTCATGAAGTTCCTGCTTTTACGCTCCTGGTGCTTTGTTATGGCGTGTTATGTCAGAGGACCCTCAAAATGCAATTTCTTGCATATGAGATGCTTCACTCAACATGTGAATAAAGTCTTGTGAAAATTTGCAAAAAAAACACCCGAATATCATATCTTCTTATAGACATTTACACGTGCGAAGTTGTCTAGAGCATAGAATCATATCGCGCTACCTATCGCGCGTACGGTGAAGCAAAGAGTCAATCTTGCCTTCTTTCTGATTCTTTCGCCAAATATGCACTAACTTTGGTATAACGTGAAGTTTTAAAGCTTTCAACCTTGTGTACTTTTTATTTGCGAAAAAAGCTTGCTATTTTTGGAGAGTTTGCAACATGGTATTTTATTTTCCAAGAGAAAATGACCTTTGAGTCAAAAATCGCAATTTTGTTTCGCGTCCACACAAAAAGTTCATTAGTCAATAAGAACAAGAAAGGAACCTACAAACTCAGTTGAGGACTCACATGCACTTTGTTGGAGATTGGAGTATTTGAGTAAGGAATCAATATTTAAGGACCGTGTTCTCAGAGAAAATTGGTGGAAATTCATTTTCTGCTCGCTTCATTCAACTATGATCTAGATTCATTTTCTCTCCGGGTTGCTATTCATATGGCTTTTACGTATTTAGATTCTCATAAGGTCGTACGGTTTTGATTATCATGAACAGAAATATCCAAATCTACTGTCCCGCGAATACTTATAAGTGTGTCAAATTATCTCAAGAAGTGATTGGGTCTATGCGCTTCATCAACAAGGCGGTCAGAATGTGATCCCTAGAAAGGTGCACGTGATCACTCAGCTCCCAAATTGATCTCGCATTGTTTCAATTGATCGTCGCGCTCGAGTTTCTATCACGAAGCCTCATTGATCATGTCCGAACGTTTTATCATTCTTGTGGCACTGATTCGGTTTTCCTTTCCAGTAAAGGTAAATGACATCGACGAAATGAAGAGCAAACTTATGATTAGTATAAAGTGGCTTTATGGATTATGAAAGCAAATGCAGGACTTAAAGTTTGTCGCGGCGAGATTAATGAGAGCAGCATCAGGATCAACGGAAAGTGTCGACATGATTGTGGAGGAAGGGAATGAAAATAGAATGGAGTGAGGCGCGGGATCCTACTTCGCGTGCTCTATTCTCACCAATCGAATTCAGCAGGGGGTTGGTTAGCACACTGATTGAGAAAGTTTTCAGGCGACAGTAATTTTAAATTTTCTTGTACAACAATTTTCGTGAACAGCATCTGTTCAGGAGAATAGAACCTTCTCAAAATGTCAGGGTCTAGTTTGTTTGAGTTGTGTCAATTGCATGAATTCTTCAATATATGGAATCAACGAAATGTTGGAAAAAAACGCTAAGGAAGCTCCATTCACTTTGTCGCGAAGAACCTTTTGCACAGCTTAATACGTAATTCAGCTTCTATTTTTTTTTTCGTTATTACTCCTTTGTAGAAACCGTATAATACATCGCCGTTCCAGCGTAAAGCGATGGTTGAGGGCTTTTTCCGACGAAATAGATGAATGAAAACTAAAGCTTCTTGAGAAAGCTCAGGTTGGTCTTGGAGGCATCAATTACGTAATTTTTCTTTATTTTAGAACCATTGTAAGTAACGAATTCTTGAACCAACTGCGATAAAATTTATCGACAGATCCCAACATCAAAATGACGTTATCACGCTAAAAGTGTGAGAATCAATTGAATTTTTTCTATAGTCTTTCAGGATTGGCCGTATCTACTTGACTAGGCTATTAAAAATCATTTTTCTTGTTCTTTTGACTTGGCAGAGCCTTTCACATTGACATTTCCATCTTGAATGGTTACTTCAAATCCAGCTTGGGCAAGCACTTCGCTATTGACCACCTGCTTAGCCTCAAGCAGTGCAACCAATTCTTGATTCGAGGGGTTGTTTTGCAAGACACACTTCAAACATAGTAGCGAGTACTCTTTGACATACGGATTGTCTTCATCAATAAGGCAGTTCGAAAGCACTAATTCAAGTCCATGCAACTCCCTCATCGCTTCCTGATTGGCGAATGAATACTGACACAAGGAAGACAAAATCTCTATGATGAGGGATTTGACCATCGGGAATTTCTTAGATGAGCCCTCTTCACGAAAGGTTTTTCTGGATTTTACTTTGGTATTTTCTTGAACTGCTCTTAGTAATGAAAGAAACAGCGGGAGGGCTTTCTTGGCATCTAGATATTGGAGGACTGCCTCATGATGGCAAGTGCTAGAAATCACGTCGAGTGATCGCACAATTTGCGCGTGGATACAGGCTAGTCTTGTACCATTAGGAATGCGTGACTCAAGTAATTCGATTGATTCCTCTGCCAATCTGGTGTAAGTATGAAATCCCCAGGCGATTATCGCAACCAGTTCCTCAGAGCTCCAGACTTCCCTCGCTGAAATGACCAATTGGCAAAGATTTAAAATCTGATCAAAGTTTGATTCGTTCTGTTGACTATCTAGCCAAAGCGCAAAGCCCTGATGAGTGATCATTCTTTGCAAAGGGGAGAGGAGCTCATAATCGAATGCACCGGCATTTATTTTATTCAAGCCTTGTCTGACAATGTGATCAACGAAGTGAATGTAAGATGGATCTACAATTATCCGAGGGTCTTTTTGAGAAAACTCCAAGAAATTATTGATGATGAGATTCAAAGGGCTTCCGAGGTCTGATTGGCTGTTCTCTTGCACATATGTCATGATAGATTCATCGATGATCTTCGCGATCTCATGAAAGAAAACCCCATTATTTGTAAAAAACTTCGTGGAAAAATTGGCAACGGCCTGGAGATAAGCTTGCAAGCAATTTTCGAAAAGAGGGTTAGAAACAGTGATCTGAGTTAGAAAATTCCTGATTCCCAGAGTTAATTTCAGAAAGTCAGGCTCTTCGCATGACACGGGTAAAAGATTGCGCACGATCAAGACAACACCTCGTAATGTTCGAACATACAAAAGCTCCTTTTCAATGGAGTCTATCTTGAATGAGAATGAATTATTCAAAATATCCGTGCTTAAACGCAAAACAGAGGGGTCTGCGCCAAGTTCAATCCTCAAAGACTCGTTTGCACTGGTCGCCGCCACCAAGCTACCTAGCTGGATGAGGTTTGCATTGTATTCACTTGCTTCGCCTTCAGATTTCAAAAGGTGCTGGGTTTGTAGTAGCGTAGGGAGGACAGTTTCGGCAGGCATGAAGTTTACCAGAAATCTATTATGGGCATGTGGCGATGAGCCCGCATTTTGGTACGCGCACGACTAACACAAAGGTTCGTCTCGTCTTTTTTATTCTATGGAAACATAGCTTTTGAAAGAATTATAGACCACTAAAGAAAGTGTCTAACACTCAGGCCGTATGAGATGTCTTGCAACCTTTAATAAGTATGTAAGATACATACAAGCGAGCAAACTCACATTCGCGTCCTTGCCTCAAGCTTTGACTTGTCGACAGGGGACGAGAACTAGACGAACGAGTAGCAGTGTGAGGGAAAACTTGGTTGAAATTTCAATTGTATTCAATTCAAATATGAAGTGAGTCGACTAATAATGACATTATTCACTCGTGAAACAAAGCCATCGTTTCCTTTAATCATAATCATTCAGTTTTTGAGCGTAACAGATCAGTCGAAGGCTTGTAGACGTGGCATCCAAGATAAATGATAAAGTCTTGAAAATTGAAAAAAAAAGTAAGTATGCAATTGAGAAGGCTCAATTCTTTCCATCTTCGCGTTGTAAGAATTTAATGCCTCGTGTTATCCTAATGATCTCAAGCCCATGGAGAATACTTCAATATACAGAACCATATCTAGCATTCCTCTCGAACTTTGTCACGAGAAGGCGAAAGCACTTGGTGAAAAGTCTCGCATGCTAAGTACCAAGTCTTTCAGCAAGGCATGATCGTCACACCCAAATGATTTGGCAGAGTATCGATATTTCGGCGCGTGACATCGGAGGCGAAGCCCCACAGAGTGCACTGCATACGCGATTGAGACGATAAGGGGACTAGATGGAGGTCTGATATCGGTGGGTAAATTAGCTGCAGGCTATCTATGGGCATGCGCGTGTGTTGTCGCTGCACATACAAAAAAAAAAAACAAATTTATTGGTCAACAAGCAAATTCTAATTCGTCTTTTTTTCAGATTGATCTATCGATTTGAAAGTTTTGTAATGGTTTCAAAAATTCTAATAGTGCCGTTTTGGCGCTTGAAAAATGCTTGCACATGCACGACAAGAATACTACTTCCTTGTCCCATTAAGAGAACACTTCTATGTGTAGCGATTTGGGATAATTCTTTCAATTTTGGAATGTGCACATCCATAAAAATTGTTAATATTTGGTATTGAATGGAAGGGGCCCGGCATGAGCTGTATCTAGAAATTGTTTTGTAGATAAGTCATTTACCCCTATTTCCGCTATGAATGGAATCGGATTGGCGGAAAAGGTGCGTCTGTTCACTGCCACATGCAGTCGCAATCTGATATTGTCGGATCATGCACTTTATCCATCAGCCGACTCTGTAGAACCACCTATCAGTCGAGATAATTCTAATTTTGGTGGCGTTTGCGAACAAAATTATTCAAACAGTACCTGCGAGCAAAGACGTATTCCAAGAGTGTAGAGTACACGAGTACAAAATGCATACAGATCACGAACAAGGGTACAAAGATCATCATGAATGTGGGGACAAGATCTCGCGAACCAGAATTTTACCGGGTATGAGCAAGAGCGTGTCTCAGTTTAACGTCTCGCTGATAAAGTTTTGCCGAAGCAATTTGTATAGTCCTTCGATGGAGTCACAGGTTCATGTTCGCTCGCCGTCCTTGATTGCAACTCCAAGCTCACAAAAAAAGCTACACCATACGTGTATGAAACATCGATTTGAAATTGAAAATGAATATACGCTGCAAAGTGATCATCTCACCTTCATTCAACCACTTCCTGTCCTACCACCGAATTATGACGAGTTGCCACCCGGGGGCTGCCCAAGGTATCCCATCATGGACAGCATCAGCGGAACAGAGCCATTGCCAGATTACAAACCCGCCGCCTTAAAGTTTGGTGTATGCAAAACGAAACAGGAATGGCTCTCACCATACGAGGTGTCCCCCGAGAGATCTTGGAAGACAGTCGTCTTGGAGCTAAATTCAACACAACTCAATTTGTACAAATTTTCCAAACAGCTTGAAAGTCTGCTTGAGGATGCGCACACCATGGTAGTCTCAAAGGAGAAGATCTCTTTTTCTCGACGCGAAGTCTCGAAGAAGAAGTTTTCAAGTTTCGCCAAAAATAGCAATAGGGGAGTATTTGGTGTCAAAAGCCCGAGCATTGAGGAACTCTCGCGAGAAAATGCATTCTGTGCTAAGTTGATTGATTCCCAACAAAATATGTGCTGGAGGCAGCAAAACTTACTAAAGTCGTATTCTCTTCAGCATGCCAAGTTCGGCTTAGCAACTGACTATACCAAAAAGACGAACGTGTTGCGCTTGCGCCTTGAAGACGAACAATTCTTGATCCATTTCACATCCACGAAGGAATTAATAGAATGGCACTTCGCCATCTCTGTTGGGAAGGATGTATCGTTGGATATAGCCGACAGAGAAATTCCAAAATTTCGTACCGTTCCAAGAAGGCGACGAAACGCAATGAACACAGAAAATCTTTTTTCGAATCAGCCAATTATTGAGGATACGATAGTACACAAAAATTGCGCGAAGTTGAAGAATGTGGCTCTTTGTTCGACCATTCGAACGTTCATGAAGAGACCTACTTTTTCTATCACTGCTTCCGCCAAGCGAAGAAATGTCCATACAGACAGTGCGCGGCATGAATTTCAGGAAACACAATTGGAGTTTGCAGACAGAAGCTACTCGGGTAAATGTCATCAGGCAAAAACCATGATGAGGAATATGAGGGATGGCGACCAAAAAAATTGCGAAGATATGCTAGCGCAGGAAGGTTTGGGATCAGAAAGCAGCATATCGCAACGGAACTGTAGCTCAAACTTAGAAAATTTGGAGATAAACAATCTCGAGCGAAAGAATTTCACTCGATTTTCTGGGGACAACGAGGAAGAAAATATAGGTGATGCTTCGGACCCCAGCCGCATACATGTTGACGAAACCCTAAGAATTGATTTATTCACACACGCGGAATCTCCAGTAAATGTCACATCAGAAGAAAAATGGGAACCGACGCAAAAAACCGAAAGCTCGAGACGTTTGATCAGAAACTATCTCAAATGCATCAAGCCGCTTGGTTTTGGCGATAAATGGTTGAATAAAAGCATGGTCAAACCAACAAGAATGACACCGTTGATCTCGTATTATAACAGGTGTTACAAGTTGATAGACAAGTGTGAGACGCCGAAGTGTTGCCACGTGAGCACATCTGACGATGACAGTCGTTCGAAGGTATGCGCCAGTGCAAACCAAAAGTGTTCGTCAGCTACAGTCGCTAATTATCGGAAGCAAATTGAATTAAATAAAGCCTTTTACCACAACTTGCTGGAGTATATAGTGGGATCGCACTCATTGATTCCGAAAAGCATTCATTAAGAAAGCTTCGTGACGATGTTCGACTGTGACAGAAATGTCAGCAATTTTTTTGAGTTGAGTTCATATTCTCCTCTTTTCTCACTTATGCAGTGAAGTTTTTAGTTTAAGGCCCATAGCACGATTTTCGAAAGCCTTGATCACAACATTGCTCACTTGATCGTGAAACAATGAGGAAAGGGTGTTATATAGGGGATTCCTGAATTTGTATGTCAACTTAACATCCACTAAAGTAGATGATTCGGTACTAAATCGACTTCTCACTTCTTGAAAAGTCCACTCGTTGCGTAACTTTTCGAACAACAGAATGCTGATGGATTCGGCAACTATTCTGTTCTCTTGACAAACCAATTTACAGGTAAACTGTTCATCATATTGCTTCCATCCTATTTTTAAACCGGCCTCCGTGGGAAGCCTTGTTGACTCATCAAGACTATTGATGAAAGATTGCGTGACAAATGGCACGAACTCTTCGTACTTGGCAACATCCGATATCACCAGATACAAGAGATTGGGTGGGATACCCACTTTCCGTGTGATGCGATAGCTCTGAAAGCCATCTTTTTTTCCATTGAAAGTGAAAAACGATCTTCTCAATCTCAGGTCTATGGCAAACTTTGTGATCGACATGGGCTTACACATCTCCGTCCTCAATGAGTTTCGCGCTTAGTTTTGTTTCACGAGCGCTGAACTGCACATGAATACATCACTCGTTTGACTGGAATGGCTACCAGAGTGATTTACGGTGGCACAAAATATTTTGAGTATTAAAAAATAATGACGTAAGAGTGACTGATAATTATTGATTGAGAGACGTGACTATTTGAACTAAGCGCGGGTGTAGATGGCTTGCTTAGAGTGCTTGACAACAGGCTTAATGACACCGTCAGATTCCAACTGTCTCAAAGCAATTCTGGCCAATGAGCCACCGATCTTCAATCTATCGACCAAGACAGAGACGGAGACAAACTTAAAGCCTGGAACCTCCTTCATGATTCTGTCGTACTTGTCTTGGTCCAAGATCACGACGTGCTGGGCCTTGTCCTTAACCTTACCCTTGTTCCACTTCTTCTTACCTTTCTTACCACCGGCCAAAGCAGCGGCAGCCTTAGCGGCCTTAGTTTGTTGAATCTTTGGAGCCATCTGAAGGGTTAGTAAAGCGTTCGTACATCAATGCCTTGAAAGATTTGCATAGCCCCGCAAATTCAAATCAGAACCAATCAAATAAAACCCATTTCTGTCTGTAACAATGGCATGAGCGCGATTAAATAAACCTGGCAATTAATTAGATAGTTACATACTTCGATTCAAACTTGCTGTATCAAGAGAAAAACAGTCTTCGTGAGTCGCTTCGCAATTTTTTCCGGTGGTCTGGCTACGCTGCATCACGTGGGTGCGCTGGAGACCAGGATATGCGCACATACTGTAGGTTCATCCTTCGCGCAATGCACGTGCGAGAGAAGTATCAAGGGCTACAGCCCTAAGGAGACATTATGATCTAACTTGCTATCTTACTGCACTCATGCAACAAACATGGCCAAACGGGCAGCTGAAGTGCAAATAACCAAGGATGGGTCATCGGAAGGCCAAAGCATAAGTGATTCAGAGAGAAAAGCGACCCCAGATGTTATTGCAAAGAGAAAAATACTCCAGCCCAGAGGCAAATTTTTCCAGTTTTCAAATAACTCTGTGTCCGTATCAACAAGCGGTATTCTGCCCCCGAAGCCATCGACAGGCAAAAGCGAGAGGTTGAAAGCTTTGTCAAACAAATTCTTTCGCGCAATAAAGGAATCATTGGAGGTCAGTGTGGTTCCCGATTTAAGACCGATTGCTCAGAAGTATCTCAGGTATTATGAAGAGATTGAAACCTTCAAGCAAGCCAATGATATCCCAGAGTCACTGGAGGCAGAAAGTCAGAGCCAAACAGCCACTAGCGAGAAGCCTGGACCTATTCCGCTTCTGGAAAAATCCCTTACTGGCAACATCAAGGCAACAGGAAGAAGGGAGTCCATCACGCTGGACAGCGAGGATGAATCGAAGAATGAAATAACGATTCAAGGTCCAAGATTTTCTCTCGCTAGTATACCTACTACGAATAAAAGCGCCTTTACCTTTGGGGCTTCTAAAAAGTTAGCGGATAAAGCTTTAGATTCTGACTCGGAAACCGAAATCAAGGGCCCATCTTTTACTTTCAACAAAGAAATTAACGACTCTTTTTTCAAAATTTCCGGGTGTAAGCTGACGAAACAGAAGTTGAAATCATCAACAGTGGATGACGATGAAAAAAATGAGAACCAGGGTGGGTCAAATTCAAATACGCTTCACGAGAAAAAGGAAGACTTGGCAGAAGAAGCCAGCAAGACGCAGAATGAAAATGATGAGCAAGTAACAATGGCAGATAAGTCTTCAGAAAATGAAGGCAATCCGAAGTCAGTGCGGCTCGAAAACGATCAGGTTCTTGCCAGCGCGAGTGAAGATAGTAGCGAAGGACTTGTCTTTAGTGTCAAGGCAAAATTGATGATTCTCAGAAGTAGCGACTCTTCCAATCCCTACCACACTCTAGGCGTTGGAGAGCTTAAGGTTTTGAGGTCAAAGGAAGGAAGTTCCCTGCGTGTCATTATCAGGGCGGACGGCGGTTTGAGGGTATTGCTTAACGCTCTTCTTATAAAGGATGCTGATTACCTGTTGATGGGCAATGGATCTTTCATAAGGTTTCCCGCTCTAGATAACAATCACCAACTCGTGACATATGTTCTCAAGGTTGGCTCTGCAGACAAAGGCGAGCAACTTAGTCAAGCGTTAAACATGGCTAAAAATGGCAAGTAATACAAATATTATAAGCCAGTGTGTTAACTAGACAAATTTTTGTTTGCTTCCATCAATCTCGAGTGGAGAAGGTGCAACGTTGTTTCTAAAAAAGCAAATTGAGACCCAGGAGAAGGCGCCTGGATCATAAAACATACAGATCTAGAAATGGCAAAGCGATTGCAATCGGCCCTAGAGTTCAGTGTTCTTTCGAAGTCATCAGTGAGAAGAAATTAGTTCTAAAGAGTCAGTTTATTGCTAAAAGGATGTCTTTTGACAATTACGCAGAGTGTTGACGCTATATTTTTCTTTACTTTGTTTGCCATCTCTGGGCCGTCAAAGAGTTTGACTAAAATCCTTGACGGTCATTTCTCGAGTACGATTGAAAGGACGAAACGGTAACAAGAAATTTTGCCAGTAGTATTAGCATGACTAGAATGTGATCGTTCCAGTGGTTTCTTGGTCGGTCATGGAAAACTGAAGAGTCGTGAGCGTGAATTAGATCTTTGACTCTGTTGCCAAATCGTATTTTGGAAACCAGCACTATGTACAGTATATACAAAAATATAAAAAAGTCTCTATGGACCCTTAGAGATAGAGTCATCCTTCAAGTTAAAGAACTTGCCCAACATTTGCCCCATTTTTCTCAACTTTGAGGGGTGCAATTTCTCCTCATCTACACTTGTTTCTTGATTTTGCGTGTCGTCCATGTCATGTTTCAAATTCGTGTGCGTCCTGCGAGCGTTTTTGTCGTCGAAGGCATCTGCGAGAGCTTCGAGCAAAGCTTTCTGTAATGGTGTCTCTGGTGTCAAAGTTTTAACATTTATCATCACATGCATGTCACCCCTGTTCGCCAAGTTCCTATTGATGGGCACACCTTTTTCGGGAATGGTAAGCTTTTTTCCAGTTTGGATTCCAGGACGTAGCTTCAATTTTATATTCTGTCCGTCAATCGTAGGAACAACAATTTCGCCACCCAATGATGCAGTTGTCATAGTCACATCATGATTCAAAATGATGTTGCTTTTTTGCCTCTCAAAATTTGGATCCTTGTTGACAAGAACACGCAAGATTAAGTCACCGTTTCTTGTTTGATTGTAGGCATCCTTTGTCACGAAAGGTGCATCGCCGCCACCCGGAATTCTGAGGCGCGAGCCATCAGAAATTCCACATGGTAAATCCACTGTCTTCGACTTTGGGACCTCTTGAACACCATTCCCATGGCATGATAAACACTGGTCTTTTTTCTCAATTGACACACCCAAACCACTACAAGTGGAACAGGTTGAGCTCATTTGAAACCCCCCAAGGACATGAACGTTTTGTCCAGTTCCATGGCAAGTGGGACACGTATTTTTGGTTTTGCCTTTCTTTAATCCTGAACCCGCGCATGAAGAACATGTGTCGACAGCCTTGTAATTAACTTCAACAGTCGTTCCGAAAACTGCCTCTTTGAATGGGATGGATTTAAGAACTTCAACATCATCACCCACGTGTTCGGTCACAAACTGGCCCCTTCCACCTCTGCCTTGAGCACCTCCGGTGAACGCTTGCTTGAATAAATCTTCAAAGTCGAAGCCCATACCAGAGAAAGGACTCCCTTGAGAGTTTCCGAAAGGATTGCCAGAACCTCCAAACGGATTGCCACCACCGAAATGTTGAGAATTGCCGTTGGCATCGAAAGCAGCACTTCCAAATTGATCATATTGTGCTCGCTTTTCTTTGTCACTCAATAATTCATAAGATTCCTGAATCTTATGGAACTTTTTTTCGGAATCTTTCTCCTTGTTCACATCTGGATGATTTTTTTTCACCAACTGATAATATGCCTTCTTTATATCCGACTGACTAGCACTTTTATTCACCCCAAGGGTTTTATAGGGGTCAAAGTCTATCGATTTTCTGGAGGAGCAACTGAAACTACGCTGAGATGCCCTAAGAACCTTGTTGAAATTTCGACTGGTGAAGAGGGGATTTACGAATGGTCGGAACATCTTGTCTGGTGCAAAAGTCACGGAAAGAAATCGTGTGCCTCCACTTTCACATCAGCGGAAATTCTAGAATATCTACAGTCACGTGATTTGCGTGCTACTGATGGTGCGAGGAAAATTGTACACAGTTCTATACACAGTCGTAATTTGGCTATACAATTGAGCACACATAAGGGTAATCAAAACTTGTCATCCCATGAGTTCAACTTCATAGTACCATTTTGCTGGAAGTTGATGTGCATCTTCAAAGCATCCAGCAAAATGTGAGGTTCATGTAACGAAGTAGCCTTTTTAGCATTGAAGCAAGCCCTATCGAAATACTCTCTCAATTGATCTTTGTAATCAGGATGGGCGCATTTGTCGATGATCTCAAGGGCCCTTTCTCTAGGAGAGAGCCCTCTTAAGTCAGCCAAACCCTGCTCAGTGACGATGACATCCAAATCATGTTCAGTGTGGTCCACATGAGGAGCGAAAGGAACAATGCACGAAACACCGGTTGGATCGATCTTCGATGGTCTGGCAGATGGGGTGTGCATGATGGAAATCTTAGCATTCCTCAAGAAGTCACCGGAGCCTCCGAGACCATTTAACATTCTAGAACCCAAAACATTGGTTGAGTTTGCGTGTGCGTACATGTCGACTTCAACAGGAGTGTTCATTGCGATAACACCCAACCTCCTGATGATTTCAGGAGAGTTTGACACTACCTGAGATCTCAAGCACAACTTTTTAGAGAACTCGTCCCAATTTTTATCAAATCTGTCGAATCCAGCCTCAGTCAACCTAATCGAGGTTGCAGTTGCGAAATCTAAGGAGCCAGAGTCAAAGAAGTCCAAGAAAGAGTCTTGCAATACTTCAGTCCAAACAGTCAAGTTCTTGAATTTGGAATTGGCCAAGCCTTCAACAACAGCGTTAGCAATGTTTCCAATACCAGATTGCAATGGCAACAAGTTATCTGGTAATCTTCCCATCTTTACTTCATGCTCAAAGAAGTCAATCAAATGAGAACCGATCTGTTGAGATGTTGCATCAGATGGCGTGTTGGCAGGGACTTTGTCACGGGTTGTAGACTCGACAATTGCAACAACTTTTGATGGGTCAACTGGAATCGCAGAGAGGCCAACCCTGTAGTCCGCTGAAGTATGCGGATATGGGGATCTGAATGGGGGGTTCACTGGCATATCAATGTCATGCATACCCTCGAAAGAAGGCGTCTTGGTATTGACTTCGATGATAATTTTGTCGGAAACAGAAATCATCTCCGGCGACGCACCGACAGCTGGCCCAGGAACAATCGAACCATCTTCGGTAATAGCGGTCGCCTCTATAATTGTATAGTCAAGGAGGTCGTTCTCCTTGTTTTTTGTGTAGAAGCCATAAGTGAGATCCTGAGGGAACATAGACAAGTGTTTGTCAAAAAATTGCGTTCTGCCCTCATTGATGGCCTTCGCAATAGGCTTTCCAACCTGGTGCGGAGATCTACGCAAGATCATCGAGTTCTCCGCCCATCTAGATTCCTCGGGACCAGCGGATGCTCCAACAAATAAATTGAAGGCAAGCTTTCCTTGCAAGTCATTCTTTTCAACATGGTCAACAAGAGCCTTAGGAATTACCTTCGGAGCACCGACACCCGTGAATCCCGACCAGCCCAAGTATTGACCGTGCTTGAATAATTCAATACACTCCTCGGCCTTTCTGACTTTGGATAAGTATGGGGCGTATCTGACCCTTTGTTTCAAAAGAGCGGACATAGTTCTCACAAAAGTAAATGTCTAAAATATGCGATGTAATGTGTTTAAAGATGATTGTTGCGCTCCTAATGGCTGTACTTGATTCTCAGTAGCTTAAGGTCTATCGAGAATGGTACGACTTATAAATCGTGTGTGCACAGTAATGGAAGTTGGTATCAATTCGAACCATGTGTGGCACTGGTCTATATATATACAATATGGGGAATGCCTCAGGCCCAGTGCGGTCCGATCGAGCCGCAAAGCCGGTCCATGCTCGGATGTGAAAAATCCTTCATATAGTTCACTGGAGGTATCCGGTTAAGTAAACACGACTTCCTCGCGCTCGCATCCGGCGTCAGAAGCCCCAAGCTGCTAATGATTCGCACTGGTGAAGTGAATTGGCTTACTAGAAAAGAAAGCGCGCGACTTCTATTTTCGAACTCATTGATCTATTGCGCCCCAAATAACCATTAAACGCTTTGCGTGAGTATTTAATCGTGCCTAAACTATAATTGAGGATGAATTTTTTGCAGAGCAGTAATATATAACTTCAGATGTGAGAAATTTTGATATCAATTAATTGTCCCGAAAAAAGCAAGAATAAACATGAACGTTGTCTATCGTGTAAGTAATTTTTTTTAAAGATTCTTGATGACGAAATGAATGAGGCCTCACCCAAATTTGATGAAAAAGCTCGAATGCCTTTAGCACTCCAATACCTGAGAATGATTTTTTTTTTCATCCCAGGCTCTGGGATGTATTTCACAGTTAAACTAAAAGGCAAAACCATTAAAGTGCACATTGCTGAATGTTTTACAACTTTTCCAACTCAAACGCCAATTTTCCTAATGAAAACGTCCGATGAATGCTCAAATTCACATCATTTCGGTCCGGGAACGGTTAGACTTGAACCTGCTTACTCTCCTATGATCGTTTTCAGCTTGAACTTCAAGGCTGTCATGACTCTCTGGATGCAATTTTTGTTTGAGCCGATAATACTGCTCTGACACTTCTCTTTCTATAATGTCCTGTTTTACTTGCTCATGATCATCAATCTCGGGCCATTCTGTTGATTCCCAAAGTATTTCGGGCTCATTTTCTATTATTCCAGGAGTCATGATTTCGTCGTCACTAGAATCAGAGGAAAAGCTTCCAACCTCATTCATGTTGTCCGATTCACTTGTAGGGCCATACTTTTGGTTAGATTTGAAGCTTTCATTAGAGGGCTTCCTATTGTCTTGGTTATCCATCGATCTCATCAATTTGTTTAATTTTGCAAAATCATCAAGTTTGCTCACGATTGGCCCATCAAGGTTTATGTCCCTGTCATATTCTCCCCTGTGATAAGCTGTCACCATATCATTTAATTGATCATCCTTTTTTTCGTGTTCAGATGAAGGAGAAACGAAAGACGAAAGCACTTCTTGTAAGTGCGCAGAATTTTGGTTCTCATCTATATTCTTCTTAAAATCACCTGGTAAATTGCAATTTGCCGAGCTTTGAGGCAAGGTATCTTCATTCACGTTGAATGATTGGATTGAATCGTTTAGCGTGCTTTCAGGGTTTCTCTCAAAAATCTCAGAAACAGCATTATCAGACTTTATGCCTAGGGATCTTGTGCCTTCAGATGTCACAGGTATCTCCGTCATTCTCGGAGAGAATTTCGAGGCACGGATATCGTTAGCGTCAATAAACAGCGATTTACCGAGGGCTGACTTTGCCTCTTTGAATCTCAGCATTCTTTGATTTCTGTGCTCGATCAATTGTAGCTCTCGACTAACGTTCTCAATTTCTTTGATTTCAAGTGTATTCTTGAAGCGCACCCGCCGCGTTCTTTCACCCAGCCTTTCTTCAAGATTCTTCTTCCGGAGAGCAGCCACTTCTTCACGAAAGCGATTACCAGCCTCGGTATTGCTCGGGAGAAGAGAAGTGTCTAATTCATCCATGAAGTTTGGGGTTTCATCATAGTCAGAGCACTCGCTATCTGAGTCTTCGAATTCATAGTTGAAATGTTCAATTTCGTCAATTTCGTCATCATTTTCATGAAAGCTTCCGGCAATCATTTCCAATTCATAGATGTCTTGAGGCTGCCGTATTGTAATGTTTTGTGCATCAGTGTCTGATGCAGTGGTCGCCAAAAGCTCTTCTTCTCCGTCTGTCTGAGAAGACATGATTTCCATATCATTGAAAAGTTCATTCATTTGTGAATCGAACAATTCCTCTCTCTTTCGGTTTTGTGTTTCGGATAATTTCTGTAGATCCTCGCTAGTTTCGATGGCAGGTAGTTGTTGTACATGAGTTGCGTTCTTCACGGGAAATGGAACATCATTAAGTTTCACATCTATAACATTCCCATTGCTATCAAGTTGCTCCAAAATCTCGACAAAAGGTAGTTCTTGGTGCGCTTCGCTTTTTTTCTCCTCTGTACATCCATCGCCTTCGTGCCCCACTTTCGGAACGATAGAATTTTCGAGTTCTTCGGGATATTGCTGTTGCTTTTTGAGTTCATCTGAGCTTTTCTTTAGTACAGCATTGAAGTAATTTATTTGTCTATTATAGAAATCCACAGCTTCATCAAAAGATTTGCGGGACCAAATGTCAGCCCCGATGTGTACGACGAAGTCTTTTGCAGGAGAGCGATCTGTAGAGAGAACCAGTTGTAATGCATCAAGATAAAACTTTTTCCTTTCTTCCAACTTCAATTGTGTGAGACGAAAAGTTTCTGTGTTTTGTCTATACATTTCCGAAAAGATATTTTCTTTTACTCGAGATAGGTACTCTTGTCGGAATAATGCACGAGAAGAAGAAGTACCTTACTACTCATAAAAAGGATTTTCATCCTTCGCGCGAACTCCCGACAGAACAACTCAATTCCAGGACATAAACTAATTCAGAACTGGCGCCAAACTCTCTGGACGGGGTTCGCGAATAGCTGCTGTACCCCGTCTACAATTAGTTTGTGCTCAGCAATGCTTGTTATAGAACGATTATTCCTACTTTTCAAACAAAAATGTATGTCTCTTCAACAACCGAGTATGCAGGATCGTCACTTTTTTGTGGATTCCTGACCACTCGCACCTTGTGCTTTTTTTGTGACGCGCATGGCGATTGGGCTTATAATTACGAAATGGGGCCCACAAAATTACAAATTCAAATTGGTGCCCTCCAAAGGCTCTTCAAGGAACGGAGTTTGTACGCGAAAGATGTTGATGATGATTTGTTCCGTATAAACGAAATGAAGATGCGTGATGATGCCGATCCATATGAGGTGAAAAAAACTGAAGAAATTCTCAGGGAATCACGGATGTTGGTGATTGAGATAGACCAAAAAATCGAAACCTCCAGAAGAGTCTTAGTCGAATATTTAAAATCGTATGATGGCGACGAGAATTTGAATGCCGCTAGAGAGTTACTTGAGAGGTAGTGACAGCCCGATGATCTCGACGAAAACGTGCGACTTGTTCAATCACTTCTTTCTTCGGTGAGCTTAGAATCGAATTCATGCTCCATTTGATCGAATCTCTGTTTATCAGTAATCCATCGTTCATGCAAGTCATCGGCTCCACCAGAAGATGTATTCCAACCATTGCGCGTAGCCTGACTCCAGACCAGATCACCACCGACTTCTGTACTACCATATGCGTAGCCATTTGCTTTGTCTATGACTTGAAGTAAGTTTATCATAGTGGTTTTGTTTTCTACCGCAAGAACCTCGAAAGTAATAAGATTGTAATCTTCGATGAGCTCTGCTATCATCTCCGAAAGTCGAACGAAGTTTTTTCCTAGAATTGATGGCGACTCTTCTCGTAAAAATCTTTTTAAGTACCCAAGATCTTGAACTTCGGTGTAGAAATCTAGCCTCATGGCCAATTTTCCGTATGCTTGGAGTTTGTCGATTTTGGAGATCACATTGACATGTGGTAAATCAAGTTGGAGCATTGATCGCAAACTGAGAAGGAGTACTGATATGTACAGAGATGGGCTTGCCAAGTAAAGCGAGTCCACCAAGGATACTACACATAATCGAGCATCAGCTGTCTTTTCAAGACGCTTAAAAATTTTGAAGAATGCGTTGTGGTGCGTGAACAACTCAACCTGCCCAGGACAGTCAAATAAAAGGTAATTATCTTTTCCAAGAGCGTGCCATTGGCTTAAAATGGACTCTAGAGCATTTTCGCTCATACTTTCGAGTGCAAACATCAATCCCCCGTTTGGCCCGAGGTTTTGACTCTTCATAATGTCTTCCACGTCAACATAGTCACGGATGTCGAAAGAGCATGACGGATATGGCAAATTTGAGTTAGCCGGGTCAAGATTTACAACCGTGCTCTTCCGACCAATAGCCGCTAAAAACTGGTACATTCCATGGCAATAAGTTGATTTTCCGCTCCCTGGTGGCCCGATAATTATTTGACCAAACATTGGCTCAGATTCTGGAGAAACATGTTGTGCGGCCCCATGCATCTGGGAACGGGATAGAAAAAGACGCACCACAAATTTTGTTCTTAGTGCGCGCTGGAGAAACCGGAGGCGAACAAGCGCTCTGGAACCGGTAGGCGACGACATAGATCAATCGCTTTTCTCAATAAAAAATGAACTCCGCTTCAAAGGAAGAAATCAACTTAGATAAGTCTGTGACGGTCTCCCCGCTCGTCTTACTCTCAGTAGCTGATCATTATGATAGAGTGGCAAGAGATTCAAAAAAAAGAGTTGTGGGGGTTCTCTTGGGTGACAACACATTGAACGTAATAAAGGTTACGAACTCTTTCGCTATTCCATTCGAAGAGGATGATAAGAACTCTTCGGTGTGGTTCTTGGATCATAACTTTATCGAGTCAATGAGTGAAATGTTCAAAAAAATCAATGCGAAAGAAAAGCTTATCGGTTGGTATCACTCGGGACCGAAGCTTAGAGCGTCTGATCTTAAGATAAATGACGTGTTTAAAAAGTTCACGCCGGATCCATTGTTGGTAATTGTTGACGTACAACCACGATCTGTTGGTATTCCAACTGATGCTTACTTCGCTGTTGATGATGTGAAACACGACGGCTCAAAGGCAGAGAGGACATTTGTTCATGTGCCATCCTTGATCGAGGCAGAGGAAGCCGAAGAAATAGGAGTTGAACATTTATTGCGTGATATTAGGGATCAAGCAGCTGGAACTCTCTCAATCAAAGTCACGGAAAGGTATCAGTCGTTGTTGGGCTTGCATCAGAAGTTGAGAGAAATTGCCGCTTATCTAAAAAAGGTTAATGAGAAAGAACTTCCCTTGAACCATTTGATTTTGGGTAAATTACAAAATGTTTTTAATTTGCTTCCAAATTTGTCTCACGATGGTGGCGAGTCAGACAAGCTCCTTACTTCAAATTCATCTGGAAGAGCCGAAAGCACGTCAAGTCCTCTCGCCACGGCGTTCACGGTGAAGACAAATGATGAGATGATGATGCTCTACACAAGCACATTGGTTAGGTCAATTATAGCATTTCATGATTTGATCGAGAACAAATTAGAAAACAAAAAGTTGAGCGAGAAAGCGAAAGAGGTACAAGCCTGAACTTGGTGTGCAAGGGCGTCGCTCGCGGGTCGTGCGCTATTTTTTTTCTACACCCGAGGTAGAACGCATGATGGCACAACAACTCTAGGTAAATTTTCAAGCTAGATAATGTTTTATAGGTTGGCATATACAAACAGATCAATTTTTACCTCGAAGTTTAATTTCTTTTTCTCAAATGCCATCAAAGTTGCCAGACTAGATCAAAACTTTTCATCCAATCCATCCTTAATTAGATCAAAGAAGCTGGGCCTAAACGACAAGGTTTCTAGGAAGAGTCTCGCATGTCTGCCCAAAATTCAATACCAAAGTAAGGTATACGAGGAGAGTGTTGATACTCAGGTCAGAATAAAAGCTAGTGAAGATAATCATCATATCCCTTTCAAAGTCGTTCTGAAGGAAAGGACGCCCTGCTCTGATGAATCGGGCGTGAAGAGCACAGCAAAACACTTGATCAAGCTCACCAAACCAAATCTTACAATTTTGGTAACACTCAGCTCTATATGCTCGTACGCAATCTCACCGAACTCAGTTTCTGTCGTGGAGTTGGCATTATTGACGGCTGGAACCGCTTTATGCTCGGCTTCAGCGAATGCCATAAACATGGGAAGAGAACCGGATTTTGATAGAAAGATGAGCCGAACATCCACTCGACCCATAGTGACAGGGCATTTGACATCTCAGCAAGCATATGCGTTCGCTGCTGCCACCGGATTATTGGGATCGCTGATATTATACTTCGGAGTTAATTTCGTAGTGGCCCTTTTGGGGTTCTTGAACATTGGACTTTACGGCTGGATCTACACATCGCTTAAACGAGTTTCGATACTCAATACATGGGTGGGAGCCATAGTGGGTGCCATTCCTCCTCTTATGGGATGGGCCGCTTCAACATCGTTATCACATCCTGGAGGATGGTGTTTGGCGGCCCTTCTATACGCGTGGCAATTTCCTCACTTTAACGCATTATCTCATAATGTTGCAGATCAATACAAGAGCGCTGGCTATGTCATGACTGCAGCTGAAAATCCCAAGCTCAATGCAAGAGTAGCCTTGAGATATTCCTTGCTCATGTTTCCCATATGCTTTGGATTGAGCTATTACGAAGTGACTGATTGGATTTTCCCAGTTGACTCCGGCTTAGCAAATTTCTGGCTCACTTTGCTAGCGTATCGTTTTTGGAGGCAGCAGCGCATAAATCACTCAAAAAATTTTAAACCATCAAAAGACGACCTTCAATCTGCGAACTCCCTGGCAAGAAAGCTATTCTGGTGTTCTGTTTGGCAATTACCAGTCGTTCTAGTGTTAGCGATGCTTCATAAGAAAGGTCAATGGGATCGTTTGTTGTCTTATTTGGGCTGGTATGATGAAGCAAATGGCAACTTAAGCCCTCTTCAGAAGGCAGAGGATGAAACATGGATTGCGCTGAGGTAGGCCGAATACATCTCTCATCTTGAGCTTTATGTATCATTCTACAAAACTCATTAGTTAAATAGTGGAAGGTCTATTTATCGTTTGACGGTTCGTGGTGAAAAAGGGAATCAATGAAGACTGGCGTCGTTTTACGTTAGTGGTTGCAGTATGCCCATAAGACGCACAACAGCATGATAAAAATCAAAGTTGGCACTGCTTTTAAAAAGTAACCTAATTTTTGGCACTTACTTTCGGATGGAGCGTAAAGGGCCAACGTGTAGCTCAATACATTTAAGTTACGGGACTCATGAAACTCGGTGGCCTTGGCTTAGCTGATTTCGTCTGAATATATAATGAAGCTTCGAAAACTCTCGGAAATCCATGAATTTGAGCATTCGTTGTGTCCAACACATTCTCACATGATCTTTCAATTCGCTAGAGACCTGTACATAGGTGGGAATACAGTGCACGTACGATTTGAGCACGTAAGTCGCTGACACAATTACCTATCCAACATATACTTGCCCCACTATGCCAATCAGATCGCTCGAATCTTTTTTGTTCGAAAGCAAACTTGTCAATACTTGCTCCATTGATATCCTCAAAGAGGCAACCATCGGTATTGATGTCGAACATTATTTAGGCCGCATTTATACTTTTAAAAAAGAACAGTGCCTATTGGGAATAGGAGGTGTTCCATCAACTTTGAAGCAGTATATTCAATCTGATTTCAAAGTTTTTGACGAGCTCAACATAAGACCTTTTTTTGTTTTACCAGGACTTAAGGTGAGTCATGCCAGTCACAAACACCATGCCAACGAATTAACCCCTCAGGAGCAACATTTAGAGGCAACGTGGAACAAATTGCACTCTAAAATGACTTCATCAGCAGCAAACTTTTATGGTGACTCATTCCGTCTCAATCTCGATCCCTTGCCGATTTCTGCGATGGTAAATGATCTCATTGAACTTTTCATCGAGTTTCAAGTTGATTACATGATCAGCCCGTACGACGCTTCCTTCCAGTTATCCTATCTCTACTCAAGTGGGGTTGTTGACTGTATTTATGGGTCGACCGATTTGTTACTTCTGCAGGTCGATAAGTTCATCCTAGGAATGGAGTTTCAGTCCAAAGAATTTAGGTACGTCGATAAACAAAGAGTTTTGCTGGAGCTCGGGTTGACAGAACGGCAATTTCTCGATCTAAGTATTATGGTCGGATGCTCAGCTCAACCAGTAACATTTCATCATCTCCCAGCCAGTTCTTCAGGCTCTCCTATTACTCAAGTCAACTTTTTCAGATTGGCAATTGACATTCTTTTTCAATACGCCACTGTCAACGGACCACCTGCTGACCTCTTCGCCTATATTTCTTCTCTAAATGATCAAAGATTACTTGATTTGTACTTCAAGGGGCATGCTGCGATCAACTACATGCCGATAATGAATATTGATGGCGTGGTCGATTTGTTCTGCAAGGAATCAGTGAGTCTGGATTCCATTACTGATGACAACTTGAGAAACGAAAACCTGCCTGCTGAAAATCTGCAAGCAGATAGCCTCTCGGACTTTTTCGTGCCAGCGGAACTCCATTCTGTATTTTTTCAAAGACTCCCATCTGAAATTCACCTTTACCAGTCTATCGGCCTCCTCCCCAAGGCCATTCTCGAGGCAATTACCAGCGGTGAATATAATGTACGTCCTCCACTTGCCTCTGGGGATGGAGAAAGTTATAAGAGGTTGATTTTATCTAAAAGAATACAAACTCTTTGGGATAAGCATTTCAATTTGATCACACAGCTTCTTGCGAGATATTACCAAGTGAAAAAAATTGAAGTAAAGTATTGGTTTCAAGAGGAACCAATTATTCTCAATAACCGAATGAGTCCTGCCATGTCCACAGTTTTACAAGGCGTAATACCATTCAAAAAGTTTCACGGAAAGGCGAAGCAATCTCCTCTTCGTTTTGTATTTTCATTGACAGGAAATCGCGACTGTGATGCGGCACTTGATGAAAAAAAAGATCCACTCACAGTCGCCTTATGTCGTGCATTTGTCGTATTGCAAGTCTTGGATGAGAGGGGAAATTGGAGCAGCGTGGGCCAGATCATGAAAAGGTTTTGCGAGAAATATCCCGATGTTTCGGACAAAGCTCTAGAGGATTTGTTTGTGTTGTTGATTTTCATTAATTCGGAGGGCTTGAAGCTGGTGTCACAAGACCGAATTTTCGGAAGATCCTACGAATGTCTGGAGGAGAATGAGTTAGATTCTGATGAGATAAGCCAACTCTTTCTTATTTCAGGTGTTATTTCGACACAGGGATTCAATATTCATCCTATTAATTATCAGGGACCCAAATCCAAAAGCTTGCTTGCTTTTAGAAGCCATCTAAAAGTATTTCACGAAGCCGTCCAAAATTCTTTGCTCGTATGCCTTGTTGATATGCTTGCACGGGCCGAAGAACTGAAGGCGCAAAATCTCGAAAAGGATAACTGGCAAGATATTCTCACTCACATGCCGTTTTACAAAGATATGAGCAACACTCTTTTGGGTGTCGTTTCCGAAATTTTCTTCAGCGTTTGCATGATAACGTCGAAGTCAGAAAGTGCGAAAGACCGCTCTGTTAAGACCAGCAAGAATTATTTGTTGACTACCGTGTTCCAGGTTGGAAATACAACTCACAACATCAATTTGGAAAACGTCAATAGCGTTGAAGCTCACCAATTTGAGTTTGATCTCAAAAGAGGCATTCAGTTTTGGAATCACTTTATGTCCGCCATCGAAATCGCAAGAGAGATAAATGCATCATTTATTTCGGAATCAGACTTTTCACTCGCTGAAAAATCAAATGCAATTGTTCAAAAGTATCCTTTATAAGTATAAGACAAAAAATAATACAGGACAGGAGGCAAATCTCAATCGCTGTATCAGAGAAAGATTTAGCGATGCGATATGTGGCATACCCGACCCGTAGCACTTTGGGCCCAAAGTACAATATTGCCACACTCTGCACACTTTTGTTTTTTTTTTTTCTATTTAATTGCGAGATTTTATTTTTATATGTTTATTTTAATAAATAATGATGATGCAGTCTAAGATTTTATTTTTGTTTAAAGATGATAGTTGGACTCAGTATCGTGCTTCTTTGCCAAAGCCCGCGCGCGTTGAAATTGAACAACTTGCAGTGTTGTACCTGATACCCTACTCAATTCTTGCAATGAATTTACAGAACTTTGTACGTCACACGACCAAAGGCAAGACGCAACTTCCACGCGCTTTAAAAACACAAAGGATGGAGTCGAGATCTTACCTCGTGACTCGACCATTCATTGACCTACCGCGCATTGTAACACAGAGTGGTCATGTGGAGAGTCCCGGCATCCAACTATCTCGAGGATCATCAGTGTGTTCCCGTTTCAGCAGCACTGTACTTGCAAGTGACGACTTAAGCGGGCTAAGAAGAAATCTCAAAACCATTAGCGACAAATTTTGGTATCAAGAGATTACTTCGACGCGCCCCAATATCTTTATTCAATCGTTCGACTTGTCGGAAAGTCTCAGATATTCCATCACTGAAACAAAACAAGGAGAAAAATGGAAGTTTGTCGACCCAAAAAGTCTTATAGGATGGACTGGTTTTGATGTAGCTATCGATGAATCATGCATGGGGTTAACTTTGTCGGGAAGCGGCTTTTTTGTTGCTCGTGGTGCTGATTTGCAATACAAGATACAGCTAAAGGAAGGCGAAGAGCTTGTTGTTAGAGGACCATCCTTGATCGTGACATCCGCAGCAATTGAATATGTTCAATGTGGAAATGGCACGGCAGGCCTCGCTGTTAACGATTTAGCGCGAAACAAAATTGGATCTTGGATCAAATATTGGTCTCGCGCACTAAAAATTACAAGCGGAAAGAGCTCTGGAGTGGGCCATCAATCACCACAAATGTGGATACATAACGCCCTTCAGCCCTCTCGAAAAGAAGTGTCTTC
>JAJMGZ010000281.1:0-36163 GCA_030582795.1 Metschnikowia chrysomelidarum | reverse complement strand
ATAAATAAATAAATAAATAAATAAATAAATAAATAAATAAATAAATAAATAAATAAATAAATAAATAAATAAATAAATAAATAAATAAATAAATAAATAAATAAATAAATAAATAAATAAATAAATAAATAAATAAATAAATAAATAAATAAATAAATAAATAAATAAATAAATAAATAAATAAATAAATAAATAAATATTACACGTAGACCCATGGGTCTGCCTTGTCGACCACTAACTTCCCGTTGCACCATACCTTCACACAATTGCGATCATCTCCTGAAAATAACCATTTGTGTATCAACTGGACGGTCTTCTTCTCAAAATCCTTTTCGCCGTGCTGAGGTTTCTGAAAATCAAAAACATCGATGTTGGAGTTTGCGCTGTGTACATCAATAAGCTGAGCATCAAACGTCTTGCCCATTGCGAAGCTTCCGATATTGTTCTCAAAATTACAGGCCCGCGCACCACCCATGGTAGCCATATACAACGCGTCGGCCACACTAATTCTCTCATCCTTTTCGTTTCCCATCGACAAGTGATGAGACACAAGCACCAGGCTCCGCGCCACTCCTAAAATTGACTGCTCGTTGCCACCGGAGAGATCCGTGCCCAAAGAGACGTTAATCTTGTCTTCGTAGAGATACTTTTTCACTGGAGCCTCGCCGCTGGTGATGAATGAGTTTGACGTGGGACAATGACTGATGGAGCATTCTCTCTGCTTGACGATTTCACGCTCTTTACCGTTCAAATGGATTGCATGTGCCAAGATCGTCGACGGCCCTAGTAAGCCGTGCTCATCGTAAACAGATGTATAAGTTTCGTATTCGGGGAAGGTTTCTTTCACCAATTTGATTTCGTCCAAGTTTTCCGAAATGTGAGTCTGCACTGGAAGATTCTTCTCCTGGGAAAGACTTCCCAACTTTCTCATAAACTCCCTCAGGCAAACCGGAGCAAATCTTGGTGTGACAATTGGCTTTACCAAGGCGACATCACTGTCGGATTGTAAACTTATGTTGAGTTTCTTGCAATGATCAATGAGCTCATACATTCCCTCAATGCACTCATCCATTGGCTCAGCATAGGTGGGAAATGTTGGGTTGTCATTCATACACACTTTGCCTACCATACCCCTCTGGCCCTTTTCAACCAATAGTTCCGCAAACAATTTGGTGGTTTCAGTATCGATAGTCGTGAAGTAGGATGCACATGTCGTGCCGTTATTTAATGTCTTTTCAATGACTTTTGTGTAAATTTCTCTAGCCAATTGGAGTCGCTCGGGTAAGTCGCCGCAAAACTTACTCTCTAAATCGAAGGTGTAATCTTTGAGCCAGTCGAGAAGAGGTAGCTCTGACCCAATTCCGACATTTGGATACTGAGACGCGTGGATATGCGTGTCTATGAAGCCGGGGAAAAGAAAGCTGCAAACGCTCAGCGAGTAATCAATAAAGTTGAAGTCTGTGGGGTGAATGGTGCGGAAGTACTCGCTTGCACTTCCATGATTTGCCCTCTTGATCGAATCAAAATGCTCCATGAAGTCGATCTGACCTTTCACATTGACACCAACAAGCATTTCTGGTAGAATCTCAATCTTTCCCAAGACTGGAGTATGCACAAGCGTGGCGTGGTACAAAGTGTAGGTCTGACCTGATCTATGTGGGGAATTCATGATGTTGTATGAGTGGTGTCAACGAAGAGAAGCGGCCAATTAAACTGATATCTAGGCAAAATCAATGATTCAAAAATTTTTGGTATTTGGAAAGTGGGACACTCGAAATTGTGGATTTTGAAGGGCTTATATAGAGCTTGCTCATCCACCGGCTAGGGCCGGCTTTTCCGTCGGGAGTGCGGATCAGGGTGTTTGACTTGCATGGATATCAGACACGCGAGTTCGTGTCCGAATCATTTGCGGGCAAGAAGCGAGGTAACATTGTAGAGTTGATTGAAGCGAAATCTTTACAGAATCGATACATAGATAAAAACAACAATATTGGGTATATTTGCCGGCACCCTAATTGCCAATTTGCGCTATTAATGCCTCCAAGTCCCCCGTCTCTTCGCTACCGCGTGCCAAGAGAGGCGGCGTTCCCCTCCCTTGCGCCGACTTGTGAGGGTAATATACCGGAATTTCAGCTGCGAAAGTATCCCAAAGACAGGGAAAGTATCCCAAAACCAACGAAAGTATCCCAAACACAGGGAGTTGTCACTAACGGTTCTCCTGCGCATTCAGATAATTGCTATGCAAGTTTATGTGTAAATCTACCATCGTAATGTCAGCTGTAATGTTTTTCATGGGATTGTAATTCATGGATATTGTCACCAGCAATCATTTTTGTGGGGTTCACACGTACCTCTGCTATGCTAAAAAATCTCTTGATGCTTTGATTCGATCATTAGCTGGAATGCATTCTGATAAATGATCAAGATAGTTCTAGAGAAACGCCTCATGAAGTTGCGGTCTGCACTCCCATTACTAATGAAGTTACTTGACGAGACCATTTCGCATGATACGGATATCAGTTCTTTGATTCAAGGCTACTTTCGTTTCACATGGAAAGAAAAATGAACAGAAAAAAGGAGAAAGTACATACAGGCGCCAATGC
Source organism: Metschnikowia chrysomelidarum (assembly GCA_030582795.1). Taxonomy (NCBI): domain Eukaryota; kingdom Fungi; phylum Ascomycota; class Pichiomycetes; order Serinales; family Metschnikowiaceae; genus Metschnikowia; species Metschnikowia chrysomelidarum. The sequence goes on along the minus strand of JAJMGZ010000281.1, from coordinate 33,560 downwards.
AACATATGTTTTTTCAAAAAACAAGGTCATCACTGGGCGTCGCCGTCGGTTGTCGCTCCCAAACTCTCCGTCTGAGCAATGATCGTGAAACGAGGACGAATGCTGTTGATCGGTATCTTCACACAGAAATTTACGAGAGATCATGGGAAACTCAATGATATGGTATTAAAGCGTATATGGTAAAGTAGCGGCGGAGATCTCAGAGAGAGCCAAACATCTAAACTGAGTGTTTCATTTTATATTTTATGCTCTTTAATCATGTCGAAATTAATACGAGCCTTACAACAAAGCACCGACAAGACCGATCATGGCAGCAGCACCAAAGGACTTGCCGACTTCATTGGCACCAGCAGTGAAGGAAACGGATGGGGCAGCAGAGCTGGACGAGGGAGCGACGGAGGTCGAAGACGCGTAGGTCTTGGAAGACGACGATGTGGTCACCTTCGAAGAAGATGAAGAAGAAGTAGAAGTGGTCGACGCAGCCGCGGAAGAGCTGGATGAAGCGGATGACGACTTGGCGGAAGATGAGGAAGACGACGACATGGTAGAAGAAGTAGAAGAAGAAGCGACCGAGGATGCACGGGAGCCACAGGCAGAAACGAAGGCAGCCTTGGCAGCGGAAGCGTTACCGTTAGGACAGATTTGGTCCAAGCAGGTGTTGACGGCGCTGTATTCCGCGGAACAGATGCAAGAATAGTCACCCAAGCTGTCGCACGAAGATTGCTTCTCAACTTGAGAAACACAGGCCAACAAACATGCTGGAGGGGTAGCGAGAGCTTGAGGAATAGCGATAGCGAGAGCGAGTAACGATGAAACCTTTAAACCGTACATTGTGTATAAAATTGTTGGCGATCAAAAGAAAGGCACAGTGATGGAAAATTAGCGGGTTATTCATAGAAAAAAAAACAACCTCGTCAGCGGGCGCCACGCAGTGCGTTTTGGTGCTGCATGTAGGCCGTGAATTCTATTAAAAACCACGCTGGTAAACAAAGGTCACGTGATACATCGCTGAGGAGTGCCATTGCCGGTCACATTGTTGAGCGCGCAGAACTACCGGCCAGCTGGTGCATGTTGGTTCTAGACCTCGTCTGCCACAGGTTACCTCCGACCTCGCGTCTGAAACATTGATTTTTTTGTGCGGTAAATTCGCGTGCCGTAGTTGTATCCATCACAGTCTAGTCTTCGTCTTGATAATTTCTTTCCACCTTGAGTTGAGTTTTCTGTAACAAAGTCAAGCGTAATCCTTTTCCATTTCTAAGCGTCGACTTGTGCCTTCGTCTATGGGATATCCTAGGTTTTCAATTTGCATCACGTGGCGAATCTCCTTTCAAATGACCTCCGAGACTTCTCTGATTATCCGGTCAAATCTATAGCTTCACCTTTGCAGTAAGGCCAGTTCCTCGGTACATTAAATTCGCGGGGAATTGATCGACAATCACGCTGAGCTCCGCAACCACGTCAATTGCTAAACCTCCATTCATGGCTTTTCGTAGTGTGTCTGCTCCAATCCCCGGAGAAATTTTTATAGGAATACGAGGAGTCGCATAAATTCCGGGTGGAACGATCAAAAGCTCTGAATGATTTATATGAGCTAAACTCTCACCCTTGTACGATGCTAAGCAATCAATAATTCTCACCTTCAATTCAAGATTTGCAAACGGGTTAAAGACAGTGAGCTCAATTTCTGAAGACCACAAGTAAAAGGTCGCATCGATCAAAAAGGGGCTCTGCCCCAGGTCCCTTGTGGCTTGGTTGGAAACTTCAGCGAAAGGAAAATGCGCTCTCGGAACAATCGCTTTTGCTCCAATTTTCGAAGACTTCGGTACTGTGAAGTTCAAACTCGGTAGCAAAATCTCTTCTATATGAACTTCTTCGAGAAACTTCGAAAGTCCTGTTTCGGTCTTCGGGGATGTTGGTTTGCTGCCAGAAATACCTAGGGTGACATCCGTTGAGCCAGAAATTAAACGACTCATAAATTCCTCCACGAGTACGCGCTGCTGCTCTGAGTCATAGAAGATTGAAAGATTTGCTGAGAGAGAAACTCGCTCTGCAGATCGGCAGATTTCAAAATTTTCTGCCAGCACTTCACCAACAGTGGTACCATTATACTTCACATCGAAACGCAAAGCATTCATCACACCCAAAGTGGCATTAAGGGGATTCGTGATTTCAAAGTCTACCAAGAACTTGACATGTTTGGAACTAGAGGATATAAGGATGATTTGATCTATCAGTACCTGAGATCTGTTCAAAATCCAGTCCACAAAGTTCGGAGCTCGCAGATCCAAGCTTATTTCGCGCTGTCTGGATTTAACACCACTCAACTTTAAGTCCTTGAGCACACCAGACATCAAGGACAGTTCCACGACCATCTCCTTCAAATCTAGGGACCACCCAGGACATGAAGGATACGATTCCGTCAAGATAGAATTGAAATACCGACCGGCAATGGATGGGTTGGTAATAACAGCCGATGAATTGCGCAAGTGTAGGCTTAATCTCTCATCCTGCGCTAAATCTTGTGTCAAGTAAATATCTCCACTTCCGGGAACCATCAACTCAATAAATCTCTCGCCGACCTCAAAAAAAGATAAAGAGGAAGTGATTCGTGACAACGCAATGTCAAAACCGTGAGTATTCGAGAACAATTTAAGGGCGGTGGACGCTTTTGCATCTATAAACATCTCAAGAATATCCTGGTTCCTTGATGATATTTTTAGATCGCTTGATTCGAGTTCGAAGTCAAAGAGTAGATCTCGGTCGAACCCTCCCGTCAGAAAGTTGAGTGGTACCACTACCTTAAAATATCCCAAGGAAAGAATATTGAACAACCATGATGGTAAGGCCCGGCGGTTGCTTTCGAGATCTTTTGTGCTAAGAAATATTTCCAAAGTTTTCGCTTCGAGAGTTTGACGTAAAACTCTATTGACTGGGGATAATCTATCGGGGCACTCTGTAAGCAATTCTGCGGGAATTTTACCGACAGATCCAAAAAAGCTCACATTCCTGCCCGTGGTAGGGTCGATATCCAAACGGCTCGTGGTACCATTCCCTATTTGTATCGGCTGCAGGCTACAGTCTGGTAAAGCAACTTCCCATTCGATCTGTTCAAGAGATAGCTTAATCGGCAAAGATGGCACACTTGCTGAGAATTGCACCTGGGTTCGATCATTTTCGGACCGAATGACAAAACCTTGAATGTCGTGCGGCAAAGAATTTGCGAGCGGTGGGAGCTCCACAAAATGGAAGATACTTGCTGATCTTAAATGGAAGCTAAACCATTTGCCCAGAATTTTGGGTGCCAAGCGTACCTCAATACTAAGATATAGAGGGTCCATGATGCCATGCCCAAGTATAGTCTTGAAGAGTTGCGCTGCTCCTTTCTCAGTAAAAACCGCATCGCTAATAAGTTCAATTTCACTAGTCCGGTGGTCAATTAAATCCACAGAAATTCCCGGTGGAAATACATCCATTAGGTAGACATCCTTCACAGAATCTGTACTGAAGAAAATACTGCACTTATCTCTCGGTGTGATGACCACACCCCCAGCTAAAAGACCTCCTGCACGTGCCATATACCGAAGAAACGTGTTGTTTACATTATCATAATTTGCTTCAACTGTGGCTGCGACCTGAAAGCTTACACCCTTGTCATTTATTCCGAGAATGGACACGCTCTGTACGTCTGTCTCGAATGCATCGTTGGCTAACTTTTGGAAATCTATCTGAAGCACAAGAACAGCCATGAACGATCCAAGAACAATAAATAGTATTAGAGTTCTCCACATGGTCCTGTTACGCAAAGAACGTGAAACCAAGCTGCGGAACCTTCTAGTCCGCTCGCCAACCCCAAGACCGACGCCAGCCCACTGTTCCAAGTCTGACTCTCGTAAAAGTGGGGTGTGTTCAGTAGGACTGGATACGGACTCGATATTCATCAGGGGCGAAGGTTCCACGTGAGTTCCATCCTGTGCATCCCAAGGCGTATCATTGATATCGGTTTTTGTCTTCGTGGGAGTCGAACTCGCTACTACTCCTACGTCAAAACTTTCTTGCACCGTCGTAGATTCAATATTTGTATTCAGTGGGTTTTGTAAAGATGAGGGACCCGCACAATCATCGACCTGCTCTAGCTGTGCTCCTACGATGTGTGTCTCCTCTATTCGATCTTTTAGAGTCTTTGAATCTTTCGGGGAATCGGCTGTAGCCTTAGATCTAGGAGAGTTGGCTGATTGTGGTCTCTTTGCTGTGGGTGATTTAGCTGCTTTTCTAGGGGTCTTCTTGTGTTCTCCTGGGCTATGCTGGGTCTTCCCACCAGACCGCTTACCAAACTGCGGCATCACTTTTCAAACAAAGTGTTTATTGAGGTAAGATAATAGTATGAGTTAGCTTTATTCGGTATTTGGATTGCTGAACAGCTGAAGTCGGCCAAGGCTTAGCAAGGAAGGCCGTGAATTACGTCAATCTTAAGTGCGCCTTTCACACAGCCGCAAAGATAAATCCAAGTGTGAAGTACAAAATATGGAATAATCTCAGCTGCCAGAACTGAACAAATTGAAGTTGATTTTAAATTCGCGAGCAGGCGGTGGCGATTAACAACTTGAGAGATTTCTTTTTCTTGCGAATCCCCCCAAATTTGATCATACTTTTACACAGGGTCAAATTTAAGGGTGATGCGGGGGACTTACGTGTATAGAGTGAGACGCGAAGTGCCATGTGAAGGATTTACAATTGTTTATCAATAATTATACAAATACAGAACAAGACAGTGGGGTTAAGCCCCAATTAAAAAAAAACAATAATGGTAAAGAGGGAACTCTTCGTTTTAGCCATCCAAGCACTAGTGCAATTCTGGCTAGGCAAGGCTGAGGAGTCATAGTATACACGTCTACCTGAGGCACGCTTAGTGTACATGGCCATGAGCGTGATCGTGCTGTTGTACACTTGGGTCCACGTTGGGATCTACTGATGGGTCGATGCTTGGATCCACTGGTGGGTTCAGCAACGAGGGGGCACCAGGAGCGGCCTCAATCGCCGCGATAACAGCCGCATCTTGCACGGACGGGTGACCGGGGTCATCATGATGGTGATGAGCAACATGATGGGCAGAGAGCTGATGGTGTGGAAGAAGCTGCTGCTGTTGGTGCTGAAGGTGCTGGAATGGATGGCCCTGAAGGTGTTGATGCTCGAGCATGTCGGGCTGGTAACCCACGGCCGCCGCTGCTGCTACCGCTGCGGCAGCTGCATTTTGCGCTCTGTGCAAAGGCTTCTCAACCAAAGTTCTCGTGTACTTAGCTCTCTTTTTCTTGCCACCAATCACTGCGAAGTTGGGCTCAGGTGGGTGGTTGTGGGCCGGGTGAATCATTCTCAAGATCCACATCTCACCCTCCCTCTTCTCTTCTTCGTATCCATCGAAGTCGTTGTCCTTCTTGACCTTTTTCGACTTTTCCTTCTCTGGAGGGTACAAATTTGCCACCAATCTGTAACCACACTTGGATCTCTTCGTGTATGCAACTCTCTGTCTCTTTGACGCATCCTTCACCGTAGTTCTGAAGGAACCCGATCTCTCACATTGAAAGTAGACCGCCTTAGGCTTCGATGAGTTAATGACAATCTTGCACTGCTCCTCCTCGTTGAGCATGGTCTTCACGTACTTCACTAACTCCAGCTTACCAGAGAACGTTTTGATGATATCTCCCTCTCCGTGTCTTGAAATAAGGAATCCGCCATTCTCATAGTCAATCACCGCAGATGGCATCCCCATAGGATGCTGGTGCTGCGGCATCTGTTGCTGGTGCAACTGCTGCTGCATGTGGTGGTGCGGAGGGAGGTGCTGTTGCTGCATCGGCATGTGCTGCATCTGGTGATGATGCTGCTGCATTTGATGGTGCTGCTGTTGCATCTGGTGGTGCTGCTGTTGCATCTGATGATGTTGTTGCAATGCCTGCTGTTGCAACACCTGCTGTTGCTGTAACTGCGCCGCGGCTGCTGCACTCATAACTCCACGGTGGTACTGGCCATCGTCCTCGTGGTGGCCCATCACTGCGGGATTAGAATATTCATGGCCATTAGCCAATGCAATTGCCGCTGCTGCAGTGTGATCCATTTGCAGGTATCCTGGGTGTGGCTGACCAAGATGCTGCAGGTGTTGGTGTGGGTGTTGGTGCATGTGGGTCTGGCCCATGGTGCGCTCGTTAGAAGTAGATGGTCCGGACATTGTCGATAAAAAAAACTAAGTTAGGATAAAAAAGCTGTTGTGGAAAATGAAGACTGATGTTTGCGCGATTCCGTACAGTAAACAAGCAGGAGACGTGTCTCGGGTATCGGTTTGTTTACTTTTACCTTTTTTTGAATTCTCGCGGCGGCTGTTTTTCTCACTGTTGTTTACTTCGATGAGCAAACTTGGGCAAGACACTCGGTGAGTAAAACTTTAAAAACTCGGCCAATACTTGTCTGTGTGAAATCAACAAACGATAGCAAAGCAAATGGTGTGGATATAACTGTTGTCCTGCACAACTATGTGGTTTGATTGTGAAGAGTTAGGTCCTGGACATAGAAGTGGTAGGTGTGTGTGAAGGAGGATTTCGTTGATGTCGGGAGGCGGGAGAGTGGATTTGGTCGTGCAAAGGTAAAATATGTACTATATGCAGTAATTTCCGCGCGAACCAATCAGCATGTGCAAACCTTGCTCTTTGTTTGGGTTTTGATCATGCGCGACGCGAAAAGGACACAGGAAATTAACGCAACGCTGGTTTGACTCGCAGGAATGAGCTCCCAGCGTCCCCGCCACAAGGCCAATCTCACCCTGCATTGTCGTTCTACTACTGAATTGTTTCCAGAACTTTATGCCCGTACTTGATTATTTGATTATTATCGTGTTTATAAAGGTCAAATCGATGATTCAATCGCTAATCTTAGTCCTCCAGGTCTGCATGCCACAACAGATTCCTTCATAAAAATTGCTCATTTTCATTGTATCTGCAGTTCGTCTAATGTGCCCCACGTACAAAATTGAAATGTCTAGTTTTTCGCAGCCCAGAGAGATCCGTCAGCCTAATGTATGTTCACCACTCTTTGGTATAACAGTATGATTGGCATTGCAGGCACTCTGATGTGTCTGCTCAATGCGCGAGCTGTTTATAAGGGCATACTCACTTGAGAATGTTCAATAGCTGACACGCCTAAACCCACTTTCAGAAAAATTAAAAAACAACATCTTCTTTCACTTCGTCTTTACATGGCGCCCGAGCGCATATCATTCGAGGGGTTCCAAGTTTTCTGAAAAGGATTTCAAAGAATGAAAGCCGGAATGACAGATGCAACGAGCAACTTGAACGCCCGAAAAGAGATCACGTCTTGTAAAATCTTTGAGTTATGATACATGTGCCAGGTATCATTCATGCTCCTCTACACTATCTGTCGCTCTCAACCGAGATCTTCCAGTAAATTGCTTTGAATTCATAGTACCATTTGTTATGATGAGCGCAAATTTCCAGCCATCGACATACATTTAAAAGAATTCAGCCTTGCCACTGTACTCGAGAAAGACATGTGATGAAGAAATTTCTCTGGTATGACTTGAGATGATGAGGTTCAAAAGTCAATATCAGGAATTGCGTCCACACAATAAATAACTTCTGAGGTGCCGATACGAAGGGAAGTAAAGAGCAGAAAATTTATAAGATTTCGAAAATTCCTTGAACCTCAAAACGGCGAGAAAACTCGACAAGCTGAATGCATGTACCAGTAAAGCGCAAAGCGAGTGATTCAGATCACTAGATTGCGCCTACTTACTTTTATCTGTTGCGAAACAATTCCTCGTGGTATTGATGCAAAATTGGATGAAGGCCGTCAACTGAACATAGCGTTGGCACTTGAGTCTTCGAATAGTATGAAAAAGTGTAATTCATTCAGCAAAAAACTCAAGGCATCATTGATTTCGGAGGGGAGAGATGAGAAAGTTTTGATAAAATATTCGAAAGTTGTCATCATTTTCCAAAAATAAACCCTAAGTCAAAACATCTTTCTGGATTTGAAGTCTCGTCGAGCCTAACTATTTTCTTGCGTGCCCCGCAAATTGCAATTGGCTGTCGCAGAGCGTGCAGTGAAACCTCTTTGCTTGGATGGATACCACCGTGCTTTATTTCTAATATGAGGAGAGAGGAGCTCCATTATTTCTCTATTCTCAAAAGAAAAATATCAGACGAAATAAATAGCTGGATCCTTCGAATATCGTCATTTCGTTGAAAAAAAAATCGAAGTGTGATTTTTTTGGTGCATTTTTTAATTTCTTTTTCCAAGTCTGCCAAGCTACATTATTTGGCGTAAAATTTCGCGCACTTGCATTCGGAAAGTACAAATGGAGACACGGAGTCGAAAGAGAACATCCAATGAACTATTCTTAAAAGATAACAGAGTTAAAGAGTATTGTATATATCATCTAATTGAGGCGATGGACGTCGACGTGGATTGCTTTGTACATTGTTTCTCCCAGATTTACGAAGTGTTTCGTTACCTGTCTGAGATGTGAAGCGAATGGATTGCGCCTTTTCGCACTCCACATTAAAGATCACACCTGAATTGAGCAAGCTACACGTTAAGTACAGCTCAATCGAAATCATTCCTTCGAAATGCTCATACAGTTCATTGAAAATGCAAAAGCAAAGAGTAAAGAGGCAGAACTACATTGGCTTGTCAATCTGATGATCATACCGGAGTTTCCTCAGTTGATCGAGGCTTTACAGATCTGCTCCAACCTTCTCCTATACAATTCGCCCGTCCATCCCGACAAGGCACAACACATCGAGCGAGGCCCAAGCATAACATTGGCGGTCTCTTCCGGGAAGCTGGATGACTTGAAGGGTATAATGGTGAGAGATGGCGCATACATCACGAAATTGAACGTATCGCTTAAAGAACGTCACTTCAATCGAGTGATTCACAAGCTAAATCTCGTGAAACCATACTTGCTTCCACAGATAATTACAGCAAAGAAAAGCATTGACAACTCTATTGCCCTAATAGTGCAGGCCACGTCGGCATTCGATGAAAGACCCGATGGGACGCGCGACTCACACTCTCATGAGCGACTTATATCCGTGTTCGATGATCTACTTACCGAGCTACAAAGGGCTAAAAACAGTCTTCAACTTCCAACACAGCCCGAGCTAGTATTTCCGATACATAAGACAAAGCCATATTTCTTTGAGCCGGAGTTGTCTTCTCATATTGCATTTGACCTATATATCAGCCAGGCAGAAGTCTGTATTGACTTGAAGGATCTTTCTAACGTCGAGGAAAAACCTTGGTGTGAAATCGATCTCAACTCAGGGAAATCCTATGTAGACAAGATCCGCGACCAAATTTCAGCTGGAATCACCGATGTCTTGGTTGAGACGCCCTCCGAAAGAGCAGATCGCGGCATCTTGGGCAACGTCTTGTCACATTTACTGCTTAAGCAAAGACTCGAGCCTCAGGACTATATTGCCAGGTGTGTCACATACAATAATTCAGTGGTAATTGTCAATAAGAAAATTGAGGTCTCAAGCGCGGATCCGGTGCTCGTGAGTGCCTTCACAAAGCTCGACTCCGTTGAGCACATGGTGGGTAGTTTCGTCAACAATATTCGAACTTTGTACAATGGCTAAAGGAGCCTCGAAAAAAGGTATTCAATAAATGAATTCAAAGTCTTTATATGATGAAAGAAATCGTTTCTTATGGCTGACATACCCGGTGGGGCTAGAACTTTCGCAGCCATAAATCGCTCACCATGCTCTTTAATGTCTCTTGGGCTGAAGCCCCCATATTCAAAACCTATATTTCTTTTTTTTTATTAAAGTAGGAGCTTATTTGTGAGCACTTAAACTCTCATTAGAATTTGGAAATATATATAATAGCATTGGCTCGCAAATTCACGAGTTGTGTAGCTCGCCAACCGCAGCGCCACACTGCGCGCTGGCAAACCTCGGCGACGCCATGTGACATCATAACCACCCTGGATGAGAAATGCCGACGATCCATGCTCAAAGGCGTGTTACAAAAAGCCGCATTCTCCAAGCTCTTAAGCTTTCCTCTCGCGATTAACATACCGAGTTTTCAAAGAGTCTTTTCTACCATGAGCTCGGGATATTCTCTTTTGGCAGATGACGCAGCCATTCAAAAACCCGTTTTAGATGATAGAAGCTATCGGTTTCTCAAGTTGGATCAAAACGACCTTCATGTATTAGTAATCAACGACCCATCCACCGATAAGTCGGCTGCATCGCTCGATGTGAATGTCGGGTCCTTTGCGGATGAAAAGTATACCATTCCTGGCTTGGCCCATTTTTGCGAGCACTTGCTCTTTATGGGCACAGAGAAGTACCCGGAGGAAAACGAGTATGCGAGTTATCTCTCAAAACATTCAGGTCATTCGAATGCTTATACTGCAGCAGAGCATACAAACTATTACTTTGAAGTGGGGTCTGAGCATTTGAAGGGCGCTCTTGACCGGTTCGCCCAATTCTTCATCAGCCCGTTGTTTAGCAAAACTTGTAAAGACAGGGAGATCCGCGCGGTGGACTCCGAGAACAAGAAAAACTTGCAAAATGACCTTTGGCGTATGTATCAGCTTGAGAAACTGACGAGTAACCCAAATCACCCTTTCAATGGCTTCTCGACGGGAAATTACGAAACTTTGAATGACGAACCCGAGAGTAGAGGACTTAACGTGCGCGATGTTTTGCTTCAGTTTTACAAGGAGCAGTACTCGTCCAATCTCATGAGCTTGGTAATCATTGGATCTGAGCCGTTGGACCAATTGACCGCGTGGGCAGTGGAAAAATTCTCCGCCATTCCAAACGCATCTCTCCCAAGACCGTTTTATGACAACGAGCTTATTTACTCACCTGAACAAATGGGAAAGCTCCTCAAAGCAAAGTCCATAATGGATTCAAATAAGCTAGAGCTATCATTTATGATTCCTGATGATATGGAGAAGCACTGGGAATCAAAACCGGCTCAGTATTACTCCCATCTTTTGGGTCATGAGAGTAAGGGGTCTCTTTGTTACTTTCTTAAGCAAAATAACTGGATTACTTCTCTTTCTGCAGGAAATATGAAGGTGTGTCAGGGAAATTCCTTGTTTATGGTTGAAGTTGAACTCACTCCTGAGGGTATGAAAGAATGGCAGAAGATAGTTGTGCACGTTTTCGAATACCTCAAGATGGTACAGTCTGAGAAGCCTCAGGAGTGGATATGGAAGGAGATCAGTGATATGTCGAGGATCAACTTTCGCTTTAAGCAGAAGCTGGGCACATCATCGACAGCGTCGAGAATGAGTAACAATTTGTACAAGTTCGCGGGCGACACTTCTATTCCAGCAGAAAATCTCTTGGACTACACCATTTTGCGAGAATTCAGTGCGAAAAAAATCAAGGAATTTGGAGCATATTTGAATGCTTCGAATTTCCGACTCAGCTTCACGTCCCAGCTGTTCGAAGGATTGCCTCTAAAGGAGAAATGGTACGGAACAGAGTACTTTGTGGAGGAATTTCCTTCTGAGCTCGACGAAGCGATCAAGAAGCCCGTGTTAAATGAAAATTTCCATCTTCCGGCCCCTAACGCTTTTATTCCTGAGGATTTCACCGTATTTGGCCAAAAGTCAGAGCGTACTCTTGGTCACCCTTATCTCATAGCAGACACACAAAAGTTTGAGACTTGGTTCAAGCAGGACGATACTTTTGAGGTGCCCAAGGGATTTATTAATCTCAATATTCATACGCCTACATTAGGGAAGTCCACGGAAACTGCAGTGCTTGGTACTTTATGGACTGAAATGTTTGAAGATGATTTGAACGATTTGAAATATGATGCAAGTCTTGTGGGTTTGCACTTGGTTTTATACCAAAGCAGAAGCTCGATAACTGTGAAGGTTGGTGGGTACAATGACAAATTACCCGAGTTCCTCCAGCGTGTTTTGAAAAGACTTATCGATTTCAAGGCGAAGCAAGAAAGATTCGAGTCCATAAAATACAAACTTACCCAGGAGTATAAAAACTTTGGATTCTCGACGCCATATTCTCAAATTGGGTCTCACTTCCTACAACTTTTCAATGAAAACACCTTCAAGGTAGACGCAAAATTAGATTTCATTCGTCTGGTCAACTTTTCAGATCTTGAGAGGTTCTCTCAAAATGTTCTTTGGTTAAAGGGGGTTTTTGTTCAATCTCTTATCCACGGCAACTTCGACTACTCGAAAGCGCTTGGCATACACAAATCTATCGAGGAGGTTTTTGAGGCAAGAAGTAGTGTCAGTTTAAGTAAAGAGTCGGCGAGGGAAGTTGCCAAAATCCAGAGTTTCGGGCTCTCGAATAAGGAAAGGTTGAGCTATAATGTTACCCTTGAAGACGCCAATAATATCAATTCATGTATTGAGTATTACGTACAAATTGGCAAATTAGGGGCAGAGAATGCGAAACTCAGAGTCCTCACCGATCTTTTGGGAGTCATGATCCAAGAACCATGCTTCAATCAGTTGCGAACCAAAGAGCAGCTCGGCTACGTGGTATTTTCGGGATATAGGCAAACCAGATCTCATTTTGGGTTCAGAGTTTTGATCCAGTCCGAAAATCCTTGCGAGTATCTTGAGTATAGAATCATCGAGTTTTTCAAGGGATTCAAATATAGAAATCTTGGACAGGCATTGACCGATGGTGCCTTCGCAAAGTTCAAGGCAGCTCTTAGAGTTAAAAAATTGACTAAGCTCAAGAACTTGAGCGAGGAAGTGAACCGTTTCTGGAATGCGATTTCTGATGGATTTTATGATTTTCAGCAGAAGGCTCGCGACGTGGAAATTTTGGAGAGTATTTCCAGAGAAGAATTCTTAGAATTTTTCAATGCCCATTTTAATTTTACCGACGATGAAAATTGTCCGATCGTGTCGGTCAATTTGAAGTCCCAGAAAGTACCTGCTTTTGAAGCGGAGAAAGCGATCGCGGCCGCTTTCGCGAATTACATCTACAGTCAAAACTGGATCGTTGATTCAGATATCTTGGATACACTTCTCTCAAAAAATGAAGGAGATATCGAAGGTAGTGTAGAGGATGTCATTGCTATGGTCAAGGAGACGGAGACCTCTTCGGTTGACTGGAACCGAGTGAAGGAAGAGTTCACGACACAAGTGAAGCAGAGAATCAACAACCCCACACCAGAGGAATACCCTTTGGGTCCACTCATTGTTTCGGAAGAAAACTTCAAGAAGACTCATCCGGAAGGAGGATATCCTGTCCCCGTTAAAAGCTTGGCATCATTTTATTATCCTTACGAGGATGCACACCTCTAGACGGTAGCAATATTACATATATTTAGACAAGATGCATAGGCAAAAACGCCCTCATTATATGAAAAATTTATTCTGCATTCATTCAAGTATTCAAGTTATTATTAGAGAATTTATTTGATGCCTTTTATGAGAGACGTTCACATGCGCCTCTTTTGTAGCCCAACCTCCACATGTTTCCTGCACTCCGCACTCGTCTGACGCCCTACCCTAACGACACCGCATTCACAAGTATTTGCTTAAGCATCAACGCAGCCATGTCGAAAAGTCTCAGTCTCAACAAAGTCAGTGATGTCTACTTCGAAAAATTCTTCATATCCAAAAACAATACGGCTCTCTCCGCCGCGGTGAAAGCGAAAGTCCTCCTTGTGGACAAGTTCACCATGCCTATCATATCTATGAGCTATTCTCAGTCGCAGTTGCTCCAGCACGACGTGATCCTTATCGAAATGCTCGAAAATATCGGGGAACTATCGGTGATGAAACACCTCAATTGCGTGGTGTACATCAAGCCGACTCGTCAATCGATCTCCACCCTATGCTCCGAGCTCACTTCCCCGCACTATAGCCATTACCAGCTATTCTTCAATAACACCGTGTCAAAAGGAGATTTGGAAAAACTCGCTCTAGCAGACGAATTTGAGGTCATCAATCAAGTGGTTGAAGCCTTTCAGGACTACTCAATCATCAACGATAATCTATTCTCCATCAGTACTGTTGAAGCAAGCACGGGCCCACAGGCGAGCAATCCCACCGTAGAGGAATCTCTCAGCCTTCTGAGCTTGCTTCTATCCTTGAGCAAGTGTCCTGTTGTGAAATATGATACAAAATCGATCGAGCTGAAGCGCTTGGCCTCGGAGGTTCTTTATTACATTAATTCCAACTCCAATAATAATTTGTTTGATGATTTGAACAAGAATAATGACACCCCGCCAACGCTCCTTATATTGGACAGAAAATCCGACCCAATTACTCCTTTGGTCACGCCGTGGACATTTCAATCAATGATTCACGAGCTTATCGGGATCTCACGCAATGTTGTCAATTTGAAAGAATCTAATGAACAGCTCACGTTATCGGAAACGCAGGATAGCTTTTTCCAAGAGTCGATGTACCTCAATTATGGAGACTTGACGGATAAATTCCAAAAATACGTCGACGATTATAAGAAACAAACCAAACAATCTTCTATCGAGAACTTAAAAACTCAAGATCTATCCGAACTCAAGAAGATTCTCACCCGTTTCCCCGAGTTCAAAAAATTGTCCAACAACATCTTGAAGCACTTGAACATCATAAGCGAAATTGATAAGGAAATCTCTGCACAAAACCTCTGGGCCATCGGAGAACTCCAACAAACTATTGTTTGCGACTTGGAGAACCATCAGCAGATCAAAACTAGATTGATGGACTTGGTTGCAGATGCCGCGACATCCACTATCAATAAAGTGAAATTGCTTTTGCTCTACACCGCAAAATTCCCAAGTAGGGTTTCGGACTTAGACTCTCTTGTCGCGAAAATCGATGATCCTATTACTACCAGGCCACCGCCCACCGTATCTCAGATTCTGCTCATAAGGAACTTCAACAAGCACTTCAGATATTGTCTTGATTCCAATTCCACGATAGATAATTCCGCAGAGGGGAACAACATAGGACAGTTGTTTAATAAGAACAAGATCAAAATCCAACAGCTCTTTAATACTAACAACAATCAGAGCTCTAGCCGGATGCCCAAAAATGACAATATCTACATGCAATATGTTCCGAAACTCAACGAGATTTTGGCTCTGGTCACTGCACATACGAACCGATCGCCGCCGCCAAATAGAGAAAGTGCACCAGAATCTCTGGATTTTGCAACCCTTGTGCCTGATTCAGTCGCGAGCCAATATGGGAATGTCGAGAAGTTGGGAACACACGAAGTGATTGTGTACTACAAGGGGGGTGTTACTTACGAGGAGGCGAGGTTGATCCATGAGCTCAATGCCCTTACTCCAGATATTAATTATATAGTGGGAGGCGACCAGGTTTTAAATAGTGACCAATGGGTCGAGAGAATGTGCGATGTGGTAAACGCAGCTGTTGACTCCGAAAGCGCACAGACTCAGCCAACGAGAAGAGCACAGCTTCGAGACATTCTTTAATGATAGTGAGAATCAGAAAACTAAACTCCGATTCAAATTTTACAACCGCATCCTTATATAATGAATAGTAGGAAGTGGCGCGCGCAATAGCGTTAGTGAAATAAGTTCATTTTTGTTTAGATCGGCAACGTATTCAGGGGGCGTATTTTCCAAATCTTTGTTCCCACGCAAGGATCTTTTCCGTGAGATTTTCCATGAGCCTCATGTTTTCCTCCACCAGTGACAACAAATGGGCCCCTTCCACATCAGCTTCTTGGAATTGCTGGGTTTTCACGTCGCGCTCTTCTTCAAGTTCCATCTGAGAGCGCCCTAGCCATTCAAGAATTGCCCCCGTTCGCTTACGAAGCTCATATATCGACGACTTATCATTCACATAGCGGGGCTGGGATGGTTGACTTAGTAGCTCATCTTTGGTGGGAACCAGGCCTCTCTCTTCATCCTTGTTATCCTGGGCAGCAAGTGCTTTTGAATTTTGTGTGCGCGCCTTCTTGGCTCCTCGCGGTTTCATCTTTGCCCGCGATTCTCGCTTCAAATTTTTCGGATTTGCTTCTTCCTCAGCGTTTGACTCATTCACTTCGTTCTCTGGCTCATCAGAGTGGATCCTTTTGGACCCGTTCCCACTCTTTTCGCCCAGGTCCAGATCAGCGCTGTGCTTACTTTCGTTGGAGACTGCACTTTCGCGAAGGGCACGCTGAAGCTGTTCATCAAACGCGTCATCAGGGTGACGACGGTCTTTGCGGGCCTGGCGATTTGTGGTCGTGGCAGTTAGCGGCGCAGCGGGCCCAAAATCTTTGGTATCCACATTCAGATCTATGATCAATGTGTTCGGACTTTTCCGGCCACGCTGTCGGGGGGCCTTTTCGGGTTTTTCTGGCTTATCGAGGGTGTCGTCGGACGAAGATTTTTCGGTAGTCACCCCCGCATCAGTAGAGAACAGAATCAATGCTCCACGCTTATCATTGACAGGGCGATAGAGAGTCCTAGAATATTGATCATCGGTGCCGGTGATTATCATGTGAAGCGAAGGTTTGCACATCTCGCACCAGTACTTGTCTGGGACATCTTCATCGATGAACAAGCCGACGCAGTAGCCATGTTGCCAAACCAGACATTTCTCACACTGAATAAATAAGCCGGGATCAATCTTTATATTGTATTCCAGTAGAAGTAGTTGCTGTAACGACGAGTTAGTGGTCGTAATCTCGTCGTTCCCGCAAACGCACCTTGTCACCTCTCCCTGCTCGTCTGGATCTGGTGATGCTTCAATTTCTGGACTCTTACTGGTTTCGCGCGGGACCTGTTTTGCTCGGCCTGATCTTCTTGACATCGAGTTGCTTTGAAATTTTTGTTTGATAGAGTTAAATGAAGGACAGAGGGGTATTTGGGGTAATGTGGGGAGGGACTAAAATCTGAGATGCTAGACCTCTGAGAGCGTGCATAGCACATATCAGTAACTGCGCGTTGCTGATTCTAGGAAACGCAATGCTCTGCAGGAAAGGCTCACAACGATTTTTTCCACCAGAACAGACTCGGCTATATCCTGGCGATTAAAATGAAGAAATCATTGAACATCCGGAACTTAAGATTTCCTTTTATTTGATTGCTGCTTACGTGGCACGACTCGTCATTTTTCTGTATAATATCTCGATAAATCCCAATTGTAGTGACTTCTGCCCTTAGCCACGGAGGCACGGATCTGACCTTGAGACAAAGCTTGCAGAATAAGGAAATGGCTCATTGAGCCTTTATTTAAAAAGAAAAACAAAGCAAATGCACCTCTAAATATAGACTTGAAACTGCAAGACTAGTAAAGTTGCTCAGATGGACTCACTTTTAGCCCGGCGAAATTGCGAGGATAGAGTGGGGTTCATTTGCGATAGCGGCGTCGCGAAACCTGATCTTCATTTCACCAAAACCCATACACCCGTGCACCAGTATCTGAGACATCTGGCACCTCTCCGCTTTTTCGGCGCGGGATGCAAATTAAGGTTCGATGGCAACAAATTCGTCCAACTCCGGGCGCGCCAGAATGACCACGCGTTTAGGATTTCGCCTTCACAAAAATTGTGCTAGGTTCTGCCTTTGAAGTAAACAAGATGCGTCACAAATGGTAGAATCAAGAAGCGTGAAGATCCCGAGATCAGACGGTAAACAAGTCCTTCTCGGGTCTCGTGCATTTTGCTCGCCACCCCGGGGGGCTTTTTTGTTGAAGGTTACTTGCTTTCGGCGGGCGAATTTCTTGTATGCAGTCAGCTAATATGGTGCATTCGCTCGGCAAATTTAATAAAGCCCCCCAGATCCCAGTTCCACCAATTTGACTCTTTTGCAAAGTATCTTCTCGATTTAGTCACCCCGAAATTATTCCAATTGATGTCGGTACCCAATTCCGTCAAGTCGTTTCTCAGCACGAAGCTCGTGCATCGGACCTGGGCCGGCACTTTTCAGTGCAAGCCCCTGGCAATTTTTCAACCTTCCAATGTGGAGCAGATCCAGGAATTGATCAATCAAGCTAGACTTAGCAAGAAAACTATCATGACCGTAGGTTCCGGTCACTCCCCCTCGGACTTGACCATGACCAACGAGTGGTTGTGCAACTTGGACAAGTTCGATAAGGTGCTCAATCAGGAAGAATTTTACGGGCCTGCTACAGACGGCTCGGGCAAGGAGGAGGTGAAATTTGTAGACTTGACCGTCGAGGCTGGAATTCGCGTATTTCAATTGAATGACTATCTCAAGGCCAACAATTTAGCCATCCAGAATTTGGGCTCGATCAGTGACCAATCGATCGCGGGACTCATATCTACGGGAACTCACGGCTCTTCACAGTATCATGGCTTGGTGGCCCAGCAGGTGGTTTCTATCACTATTGCCAATAGTCAGGGTGAATTGATCAAGTGTTCTTCGGTGGACAAGCCGGACCTTTTCCGTTCCGCGTTGTTGTCGTTGGGTAAAATTGGTATCATCACCCACGTTACCTTAAGAACAGTGCCTAAATACACCATCAAGTCCAAGCAGGAAATTATCAAGTTTTCGACGCTTTTGGAAAAATGGGATACCATTTGGCTTGACTCAGAATTCATTCGGATCTGGTGGTTCCCATACTCCTCAACGTGCGTGTTGTGGAGGGCGTCCAAGTCGGACGATGCCTTGAGTGATCCCAGAAGTTCTTGGTATGGCACTAAATTAGGTCGCTTCTTCTACGAGTCTTTGCTTTGGGTTTCGGTGAATATTATTCCTCGTTTGACACCTTGGATCGAGAAGTTTGTTTTCAAACAACAATACGGGAATGTTGAGACTTTGGGCCATGGCGACATCGCGGTACAAAACTCTGTTGAGGGCTTGAATATGGACTGCTTGTTCTCGCAATTCGTTAACGAGTGGTCTGCACCACTCAAGAATGGTACCGAGATTTTGAAGCAGTTGGACGAGAAAATTCAGCAGGCTGCAAAGAAGGGCGACTTTTTCGTGCACGCGCCAATTGAGGTCAGATGCTCAAATGTGACTAATTCCGACACCCCATTCTTGGACAAGGATGGTAACCCCTCGTTGTACCCACCCCGTGCATGGCTCGCCAAGAGAGACCGTTTGAGCGCAGGTCCCGTTCCCGGAAACAACTTCCGTCCCTTGTTAGACAACTCTCCATTCCAAGAGCATCAGCCGGACCCCACTAAAATCAACACTGAGCAATTGACCATGTTTATTAACGCCACGATGTACAGACCCTTTGGTTTCAACGTTGAGACGCACCAATGGTTCCAAATTTTCGAGGATATTATGTCCAAGGCCAAAGGTAAGCCTCACTGGGCTAAGAACTTTATTGGATTACATGGAGCACATGAATCTGAGGAGGACTTGAAAAGCCAGATTGCTTTCGGCGGTAAGCCATTCTACACCATGATTGGTTTCGACCCTGTCATGAAGGATTGGTTCGGCGAAAATTTGGTTAAGTACAACAAGGCCAGGAAAGAGATGGACCCTGAGGGAGTCTTTATGAGCGGAAAGGCTTGGGCTGTTAGAAACGGTATTTTGATAGACGAATGATCACTGAATTCGACCAATAGACCTGTATAGATTACAATATGTACAAAATCAAGATTGACTTTACTTGAATGGCGCCTTCATTGGGTCGATGACAACACCCTGTTTGACCATAACACGAGGCTTCGTAGTCTTTTGATGAGTAGCCTTTGAAGCCCACTCTTCACCCACGGGCATACGCAATGCCCTCTCATATTGCTCCCTGGACTCGTAGGGGAAAGGCACGCTCGACGACTGGTACTTAAGATTGTGCTTGTTGACTGTCTCGTTGATGATAACGTTATCTTTCCCTTTATCTTTTCTTTTATCCTTTTGAGCCACCCCATCTATCTTACGCACAAATTTCTTCTTAGGTTTACCCTTAGCGTCCATGCCGCTCCAACCTCCCCACCCAGGCAAGGTCAAATCTTCTTCCTTATCGTCTTCGTCTTCGATCACTTGATTTTTTTCCGCGAGAAATTCAGACACCACATCGTCACCAGCGAAAGCCTCCTGTATAAGATTTTGCTGGCGGAACATGCGCGTTTCTCCGTTCTCCTCCTCATCCTCACTGCCCATGACATTGCCTGAGATGTTCATAACGTTGTCCAAATCGATATAAGTGTCGGACTGCTTCAGTTTGTTGCCTGCTTTTTTATTACTGTGCTTGCTGATCTTGTTCGCCGCCTTATCCAACTTTGATGAATCTTCGGTGATGGTAATAAATTTTTTCGATTTGTTGACCGCTGAATCTGTGGAGGTAAGCCAGGGATTGGACTCGTCATCATCTTCACTACCACTTCCATTTGACACAGAAGCATTCTCTTGGTCATCAAACCCGACAAATTCTTGCTCCTCGACACGAGACTTCTTAGAAGAAGGCTTTTCGTCATCCTCGTTATCACTATCGTCATTTCTACTTCGCCTCTCTTTAACGCTTAGCCTATTGTCTAAGCTCTTGAGATTGTCATCTCTGAAATCACGTAGCGTGTCCTCCTCAAGCTCCTCGAGTTCGTCCTTTTTGGCGGCAACAGAGGGTGCGTAGACTCTTCTACCTTGGTTTTTCAGCTGGTTAATGGAGTTTTTCTCCGATGGCTCGAATTCCTCGATCCCGTTTTTACTTATGCTCCTCAAAAGTTCGATCTCCTTCTGGTTCTCCTTCCGTTTTTTCTCCTCCGCTGCCTTCATGAAGTCCATCGCCAAAACACCTTTCCCGAGTTTACCTCGTTCCATAGCCTCCGCTTCGGCTTCCTCATCATCGTTATCGTAATCTTTCTCAATATCAGAGATCCCAGCATCGCTCTGCTCGCCGTCTTCATGACCCAACTGCTTCGCACGCAATCTCTCACCGGCTCGAAGCATCTCCTCGAGCTCTGCTCTGGTAGACGCATCTTTCGTGATTCCCGACTTGATCATGTTTCTCGCCCACTTGGACTGTGTTTTGTGACGGAGCGACATTCTCTCCTCTGCACGCTTCATGTCGTGGTCCTCTGGATCAGATTCCGCGTCCGACCCTTCCACCAACTCAGCATCCCGCAAACGCTCTCTCTTTCTAATCTTGCGGAATTGTTTGGATTTGATTTTCTTAATACGCTTTGCACGCTGTTCGTCCCGGAACATAAGCTCACGCATCCTCCTGAGCTCTTGAGTTCTCTTGAAAAGGTCCTCTTTGGATAATTTCGCCGATGCCATCTGCTCGAAGGTAGCTTCGTTCGACTCGTCGAGAAGCGCGCCGGCCTTGAGAAGTCCGCTGACTTTAGATTCGAGGGCAGACTCGCCGCTCGTTTCAGGAATAAATCTGAGATTATCGTACTCTACTTCGGCATCAACTTCCTCCTGGTCATCTGCGGCAGGCGCGGACAATGGAAAGGTGATATGGTCGGCGTCCTGGATCGCTCTTACGGATTCCTGCCATTTGCTGACATCTTCCTTAGTGATTTCATAAGCAACTTTTCTGTTATGTTTTTCCTGGATTCGCTTTGGAAGAGGAACTGTGAGAGCCTTAGAATCGGCGTCATCTTCATCTTGCGCAACAAGAGGGGCCGCAGAGGGATCTGCAGCAGCCATCATTTCGGCGAGGGAGAGCTTGTTACCACCGGTGGGTACGCTGTACTCGTTTTCATCGACAGTTTCAGTGATAAGTTTCTTGTGCTTTGGTGCCGTTTTTAAACTTGACTTGATTTTCAGGACTGTGGCGGAAATGTCGATCTCATCTTCGGCATCTGATCCTCGAAGCATGGCCTCCTCATCTTCTGATTCTGACTCTGACTCGGAGTCCTCTTCACTCCCTGAGTCCGATTCTGACTCTAAATCTGCATCAGATTCCGACCTCGATTCGGAATCCAGACTCTCGGTCTCCCAGTTGTCGTCCAAGACCACGTCCGATGATTTCTTTGCCGACGCAAGATCTTTTTCGTCCATGTCCCAGGCCTCAGAAAGCGTCACAAATTTAGACTCATCAACACTGTGATATCCGTCATCCTCGTCATCCTCAGATTCACTGTATGATCCCCGACGCTTCTTTTTGCTCTTTTCTCTGATTGTCTGAGAGAATTTAGAGTTCAAGACGTCGTAATCATCATCTGATCCCATAGCCTCATCGGAGTCTAATTCCTCGTCCTCGAGGTCGTCGTCGTCCTCGCCTTGATTTTTCATGAATCTCCTCGCGTCCATGATTCCATCTCTTACCTGCAACTCGTCATCTTCACCCTCGGAGCCGGAGCCCGACCCATTTTCTGCCTTTTCAGCGAGGTGAAACGCGTCGAGAACTTTTCTTTCGGACCTTCGTTTCTGAGATCTTCCCAGCTTTTTCTTTGCCATTTTCTTTTGTGTAAAATCAAAATCTTCTGCTATTATTAGCCGTCGATGAGCATCGCATCTCCAGACTTTTTCACCTGATTTATGGCACGTGACGCGTGCGCCTATCTGTTAGAGGGCGTAACGTTGTATCGTAATTTCATGCCTGAAAGAAAACACTTTAGCTATAACATTTCATTTAACAAATCAATTTTTACGAATAGGATATCATTGAATAGTCAGCTTTTAATAATTTTGTCTAATTTGTGCATGTGTGTGCTACAATAATTCTCATGCTAGTGATATGAGTTGGTGCTACCACATAGACCTGTTTCTCTTTTCTAAAAGGATCCAATGCGAAAAGGTGGAAGGTACAGAATTATTGAAATAAGAGCACCGGAACTTCAAATTCGTTTATTTTCGGGAGGAAAAGCAAATGTGTAAAAAAAGTAAAGGTTTGTATGTCCAAGTATTGCGCGAGACGTCCGCTGCAAATAGACTCACACAAATGTCAGAAGTCACTTGCTTTGAGATATATAAGGCCAATTTTTTTTCAAGAATTTTAAAACACCCGAATAAAGACAAACTTTCAAGCGGGTATTCTTAAAGTCAAAGTTTGCTTTCAATTGTTCCCTTCTCGTTGCAGGATCCCGAAGATAAGATGAATTTGTCCAGCGAATACTGAGCTTCCAATACCTGATTGCCTATACTG
Source organism: Metschnikowia chrysomelidarum (assembly GCA_030582795.1). Taxonomy (NCBI): domain Eukaryota; kingdom Fungi; phylum Ascomycota; class Pichiomycetes; order Serinales; family Metschnikowiaceae; genus Metschnikowia; species Metschnikowia chrysomelidarum. The sequence goes on along the minus strand of JAJMGZ010000281.1, from coordinate 10,570 downwards.
CCAAAGTTTTGAAGCCGTTCTAGGGCTGTAATGTACAAGATGTAATCTCGAGGATATTCTGGCCCGAAAAGTTTGTATTTTGCGGCACTTTTCGTCTAGAACGCATTCTCATGAGTAGGCTACGCTTTGAGCTCTCTTACCGCCATGAAATTCACGATGTTGCAATGAAATGATCACTTTTTTCCACTACTTCTGTCCCAAGACCATTCGTTTGAGGGAGCTTGCTTCATGATACTTATTAATCACGAAGATACGCGCGTGACTTGCGGCGCGCATACAGTATGTGCATGTACGTGGATGCATCGGCCTCGGTAGTTAAACACCAACCCGGTCCCGAAGACAGCAATCACCGGAGATAAGAATTTTTCCGAATGTAAAACGGCACAGACTTAAATCGAAGCACGTACGGTAGTTTCGCGTCTTTAACAAGTTCTTTTTTCTGACATTAAATTCTGAAAACAAAAGAACAGTAGCAATGCCTGAAACCGTTCTTGTCTCTGGAGCCACCGGCTATGTGGCTCAACACATCATTAAGCAGCTCCTCCAAAAAGGATATGGCGTGGTGGGGACAGTTCGCTCTGCTGCCAAAGGTGATCACCTCAAATTGCTTTATACTTCGCCTGCTTTTTCCTATGAGATTGTGCCTGATCTCGGAGCACCGGGAGCTTTCGATGACGCGTTGATTAAACACCCCGAGGTTAGCGTTTTCTTGCACACGGCCTCGCCCTTAAAATTTGACATTACCGACATCGAGTCAGAATTGCTTAAGCCAGCAGTCGAAGGTACCAAGAATGTGTTTGCCGCCATCAAGGCCCATGGCCCACAGATCGCTCATGTCGTGGTGACGTCCTCACTTGCTTCTATGTTCGAGGCTGATAGATTGGGCGATGTCACTCACATTGTTACTGAGGAGTCTTGGAATCCGGTCACGTGGGAGGATGCTAAGGGAGGTCCAGTAATTGGCTATCAGGCTTCAAAAAAGTTTGCCGAGAAGGCGGCTTGGGACTTTTATGCTGAGGAGAAGCCCAACTATACGTTGAACGTTGTATGCCCAGCGTACATTTTCGGTCCGCAGGCATTTGATTCTGAGATCAAGGACCAGCTCAATCTTTCTTCTGAGGTCATCAATCGATTGTTGAAATTGCAACCGGACTCGGAGCTTCCCGGAGAAGATGGTCCATTCCCATTTATTGATGTGAGGGACGTGGCGCAAGCGCACATCACTGCATTTGAAAAAGGTTTATCAGGCTACCGTTTTATTTTAAGTAACGGAAGACACTCTTCGCAAATCATGATCGATATTTTAAACGAGAACTTCGAATCGTTGAGAGGTAAGTTGCCCGTTGGTGTACCTGGGTCCGATAGTGTTGATATCAAGAAAGAGGCTCAGTATGAAAATCAAAAGACCAGAGAGGCCTTGGGCTTTCCCTTCCGTGATTTGAAAACCACCGTTATTGACGCTGCCTCGCAAATCTTGAAAGCGAAGGGAACCGCCGCCAAATAAATTGTAGATAGGAACATTATATAGAAAATTTATTCCTGTGCATCTTGCGTACATATCAGTTTCAGGGAGTGTATATGATTTGATTTGATTCGATTGATTGATTATCGTATACACGAGGCGCCAATCACGGCTCAATAAGACACAGAGTGTTGACAAACGTTTTCCGTTTTTATGACGAGCGATGACAACTAAGGATTACTGTCTGATTCTATGTGAAATTGAGCGTTCTCACGAGCGCACCTTTCAGTTCGGAAGGAAATATAGCTCTCATCGTTCAAGACAGACATGTCCCTTTCACCCAGTTACTGGTCGGGGACCATCTTGATCTTTCCTCTAGTGAACGAAATCTCATTACTGCCGTCATTCTCATCTGCGAGAGCAAAAAACGCATTAGTGTAGCCAATGCTGTTCACCTTACAATGCATCTAGTCTGTCGTTGATTTCTTCCGCGGACAAGTTCTTCACGCGTGGACCTACGTCAGAGGTGCCCTTGAAACCCAACAAGTGGTCCTGGGGGTCGCTGATCACAGAAATATCCAAATTTTCTCCGGTCAATTCACCATCCACAGACTCTTTCAATGCTAGAAGAGCAACATGAATCACATCCTCCAATTCCAAATCCTCATTCCATCTCTTTTCCAAGAAAGTCTTTGCCGACACGGCAGTCTTTCCAATGGCAGTAGCTTTCCAGGGGAAGTAACTGCCGGATGGGTCGACTTGGTACAACTGGTATTTGTCCGAATGCAGGTCATATCCTCCTACCAATAACGACACACCAAACGGCCTGATACCTCCCGATTGCGTCGACTCTTGCATGACCTTGGCAAGCTCCTGCACCATAATCTTTACCGGTGGATACTCGTTGTAAATTCTTTTGTAATTTGTATGAGCTAATTTACGCGCTCTGTCCACAAGCACGCGGAAATCTGGACCCATACCTGAATACGTCATGGCAATGTCGGGCGTGATCATCTCCACTTTCAGATTGCAATCATTCCTGACCAAAGTGGAGTTCGACTTTCTTTCAGTCGCCAATACGACACCGCTCGCGGATTTGATGCCGATAGTAGTGACACCCTGCTTGACAGCGTTCAATGCATATTCGATCTGAACTAACTTGCCGCTGAGAATTTGTTAGTATTCGTCAAATTGCACCTTTCCTCAATGAGAAAAAATCACATACCTTGGTGAGAATGTCGTTAATGAGAAAGAGTATCTGTCGGCCATTTTAAATTTTTTGGGGTGGATGTGGCTATGGGCAATAAGTTACTTTCGAAGTGGAGAGAGTTGATTGAGGTTTGGCTTGTCGCCCCTCACTAGAGCCGTCTGGATCACGTGACTTGTACCGCCACTCACGAAAAAATGTGATAAAGCCGTGAATAAAGAAACATCATATCTATAAAGTAGAAATTTCTTTTTGAGATCCAACTACAGTAACTTTGTATTTCATTAGTACGAAAAGCTCACAAGCACCTACATCTGGATCTATCTGAACTGAATAATTTCAAGTAGGACGCATGGTCTTGTCACTCATCTCTATATGCGTCTAACATTACTCTTCCTCGTCATCGGTGTCTGCTGGCTTTGGTGTACCCTTTGGACTACTCAACCACTCAATATGACGCAATCTTCTTCTCTCCGCCTGTAACTTCTTGTCGTTTCTGGTCATCTTCTTTTTTCTGGTTCTGACCTTGATGTTGGCCGGCGAATCATCGTCATCGGCTCTCTTCTTGACTGGCTCCGGGGCCGGAGATGCTTCGGTGGATTCACCTCCGTCAGCGAAACGAGACACATCCACAATCGCGGTTCCCTTCTGCACCACCTGGCCGTTTTCTACGTGCCATTGTTCGGGACACAATGCACCCACGAATTCGTTGTTGTGCGAAATCATCACCACACCACCGCTCCAGTCTCTGATGGCAACGGCCAAACCACCCAAGGAGTCTCTGTCCAAGTAATTGGTTGGCTCATCAAGCACAAGCAAATGGGGGTTATTCCACATGGCACCGGCAATGACGACCTTCACCAACTGCCCACCCGACAACGAGCCCATTGGCGTGTGGTCAGCAATGTCACCGTCCAAACCTACGTCCTCAAAGTGCTTTCTGATCACACTAGGAATCAACTCTCTGTAACCCAAACCCTCTCTAGAGGCCTCGTGGTCATCGAACTTTTGGATCAACTTGTGGAAACCTTCCTTCTCGAGGAACTCTCTAGGAAGCCACGTGTTGTATTTAGGCAAGTAGTTCTTCCATTTGACCTCATACTGGAAGGACTTCTTCAACTTCTGTCTACCAACAAGAGCCTCGATCTGTCTGGGCTGAATGCCCTCGCCAATCTCCACCATCTTCTCCATGAGCTCCTTTTCTTCCTTGGAGATTTTACGCGACTCCTTCAACAACACCTCACGGTCGTCACCGAACCGGTAACGCCATTGTAAATATTGATTGGCCGTCTTCTCTTTGTGTTGTTCGACGTGCTGCAATGCATGTTGAGCAATGTATCCGATTCTCAAGTTGGGATGCTTCTCAATCTTACCTGAGTCGGGGGTAGTCTCCCCGGTTAACAACTTGATCAAAGTCGATTTACCGGCACCGTTGGGTCCGAGTACAGCCACACGAGATGACAACGACAAGCTGCAGGAAACATCAACCAACGATGGTTTGGGAGCGCCTGGGTAAGTAAACGAAACGTTTGACGCACGGGCAATAGCTCTGGTGTTGGACTTAACACCGGACAATATACCTGGAGGTGGGAACGCCATCTTGACGATGGAGTCGGTCAAAGTATAGTAAGATTTACCCTCGGGTTTGATCTTCACAAACTCAGACAAGTTACCCTTGTAGTAAGCCAACTTCTTGTTTTCGTAGTGGATGATATCGGTACACACGGCGTCCAAGAAGCCTGAGTCGTGCGACACAATCAACGAGGTAATTTGTGTGTTCTCCACCAAGTAGTTCTGAAGCCATTTCACATTGGCGACGTCCAAGTGATTCGTAGGCTCATCCAATAGCAATACATCCGCCTTCATCAACATGGCTCTGGCCAATTCCAACTTCATTTTCCAGCCTCCCGACAACGAGCCGACATTTTGCTCCAACCTCTCGTCAGGGAAGCCTACCAGCTTCAACGCGGTTGCGATCTCGTCCTTGCTCACATGCTTCAATTCCGGGTCGGATCCAATGAACGATACCAAGTCCATGTCACCTTCCTCACCTTGCAATCTGTGCTCCACGAAACAGGTGCGCAACTCTTCAGGCGAAGGGAACCCTTCCAATTGACCCTTGGAAATGGCACGCATCAACGTCGATTTTCCTGCACCATTACGGCCACACAAACCGTATCTGTGTCCCTTCAACAAGCGCAAAGTGGTCTTGTTCAACAACATACGCAGACCGTAAGCCAAGGAGAAATCTGCGTTCACAACTTCCACTGCACCTTCTTCGAGCTCCTCAGTGGCTTTGTCACTATCGTTGAAAAGAGCCTTGACATTGGCCACCACCTTGGCCGCGTAGCTTTTACGAACTTCCTCACTCACGCCTTCCACGGTTTCACCAGCCATCTCCAAGTATCCGGCCAAACGTTTCCAGTCGTTGACATTGGCATCGGTCTGCAAAATCGTCGACAAGTAGGTATTCTCGAGCTCACCTTGGAGCAAGGCCTGGGGAATAGCCTTCAAATCCTCGCTCACATCCTCGGTAAGGAACTTTTGAGCGCGCTCAATTGAAATTCTGCCGTGGAACTTGCCGTCCGATTGTTCGTCCTTAGCTTCCTGCAATACTTGCAAGGCCTTGGCACCCAAGTCTCTGACCTCGGGCAAAGAAGCATTATTCACCACTTTCTCAACACCGGGCATTAAGATGGGAATAAAGCTCTCGATTTCTCTTCTGTTATTCACCAATCTTGTCAAGTTCTCCGTCACGGTGACGGTCTGTCTGAGCTGGTCATTTGACGAAGAAGACATTTTCAACGACTTGTCCAAAATTGGCACCAAAAGCGATAACACCGGCTCGGTGACCTCGGCTACGAACGTCACCGAGGAGAAGTTCTTGATACATTCGGTCACTTTCTTTGGGTCAGCCAATGTCTCGACGATTAAGTCGTACTTGTTCTGCAAGTCCAAATTATCCAAAACCTTGACGAACTTCTTCAACGTCTTTAAACCCTGTGCAGCTAACTCGGGCTTGAAGTCGGTAGCTGCATCGGTGAGCACGGGAACCGCGATCTTGAACTTCATCTCCAACAAGTCTGCCGGAACATCGTCGATCAACTTCTCCAAGGTGTGCAATGCGGCCACTTTGGAGTTCCATTTCGCCGACGAGCCGAGGTAAGCTATAAGCGCGTCAATCACTACTGATCCTAATGCTTCGACAGGAAACACACCGTACATGACATCAACTGTCTGCTTTGCCGTTCTTAAGATGTTCTTATCCTTGTCGGTGAAGAGATCAAAAGCAGCGGGGAAGAACTGGATCAAGTGACACTCTTTCGGTGTCTGGCCACCCATTTGTAGAGCCAATTGCTGAACAATAAGAAGCCCGGATTCTCTTACGAGTGCAGGGTTCTTGGGCTTGGCCAACGACTTAAGGACATCCAAAAGCTTCCATTCCTCAACAACAGACATTGAGGATTGACTCAAAATAGTCGAAGCAATTTCCTCGGCTTGTTTCTTAACCTCTGAGTTCTTAGTGGCTTTTTGGATCGCGTCCAAGTTCTCCTGAATTGGAGAATCGGCGCCCAACTTTTTCAACGCGGTGGCTAATGATGATACCGATAAACTGGAGTCGTTGGCACTGGGCGTGGCAGCACCACTGGTTACCACAGACTCAGGCGCTGGGGATCCCTGCTGGTATCCGAATTGCGGGCTATAATAGCCCAGGCCGTGGCCCTGGAACCCAGCTTGATGATAGTTTCCTCCCTGATAATTGTTCTGATAGTCGCCCTGCGCATACTGTTGGTTCTGGTATCCGTACCCGCGAGGCTGCTGCTGCTGCTTCTGCTGGTTTAAGAAATCGTCGAATGAGATTTTTTTCGACATTCTGGGCGGCAATGGAGAACAATACTTAACAGGCGATCTTGCAGAGTGTGAAAATTTCACAATATTAGATAAGGCGAAAAACGAGTACATCCGTACACCAAGCCATCGCTTCGGCTGCCATAAAATTCAGCCCGAGCACGGTTTCTTTTTCGCTTTTGGCTGCGGCCCGCGGAAGCGCATAATGCACACCCTGAAACATTGCGTTTGCTGTTAAATCATGATCTAATTCCTAACCTTTTGGAACCCTGAAGATCAATTAAAAAAATACATCATGCTTGACCTCATTTTAAATCTTCCTTGAAAATATTCTCATAAGCTGTATCAAATGTTACACCCTTGTAATTTAATCAGGAAGCATAGACTGGGCTTGATTATGGTAAAATCACTCTTTGTTTTTATTGTGGGCTATGAGCTCATGCTTACTTCCGAGACAATTTGATAAAATGATAGATTGCTAGGGCAATGAAACCTTATATTTAGTTTGTCAACTTCTCTATTTCATCCTTTTTGGTCCTGTCTCGTCGAGATGATCTGCTTAATTCGCCTCGGAGTTCGTGACGGTCTCCGTGTCACTCTCATCTGTGCTGGTATGATCCTGCGTTGATCCACCCCATGCCGCCAGTGACATATCATGAGCTCCGTTTTCAGAAGACTCTCGAACTTCTTCGAAACCATCCTCATAATTAATTCTCTGCCCAGAGAGTATATCTTCTTTGCCTAGAGTGTAGCGAGCAAAGGCATTTTCAAGGGGCTTTTTGCGCTCTCTTTGTTCATGCACAAATGCGGGCTGTTTCAGATTTTCTAGTAAGCTTTCAAAATCGGAGTAGGGACCGTTTGCTGTGTGTGCTTCGAGGAAGTCAATGCTTGAGCGGGTGTCGAGAAGGGTTACTATCTCGCGTATCGATCGATTGAGCTTCTGTCTAGAATCTCGAAGAAAAGCAAGATTCACATGAGGAAGTTTTGACAAGTCTTCAGGAGCATTGACTGATGAATTGTCGCCGTCATTGGCTGGGCCATTTCCTGCTGATAGCTCACCTGCTGAAGATACTGGCGCACTCGCCGATCTGTTTACTCCATTGCTTTTCGAATCACTCAAACCTTGCTTTGGTTCTTTGGTGAATGAATTGGAGCCTCCAGCGGGATCTCCGCTTTCGGGATTTGATTTTGATTTTTCAGCTCTCTTCTCGAGCTGCTTTTCTAAGAACGTTATTCTCTGAGCCTGCTTGTCGTTGAGAAATCTCGCGCTATTTAGTTCACTCGTAAGCTGCTGTATCCTGTACTTCATCTCTGATTTTTCCAAGTTTGCCATGATCTTAAACCTCTCTAAGTTCGTAAACTCTGACGTCAAATAACTTATCACTCCAGGAAGAGTGTAGTTTGTCAAAATACCCAGCTGATTCAGGGAGCCGCCACCATTATGCAAATTCGTAATCAGGTGGGGTTGACCATATGCATTATCTCTTTTTGATACACCCGTGGCTGTTTGCGTGGACTTCATGATCGATGTGAAATCACGGTTTGTTGGCGTTTATATTGTTCAGTTTGTATTGAATGGATTCTCGAGGAGCTCAGAGTTCTATCGTGAGTGGTCTATCGTGAGCTTGCAATTTGAAGAAAAAAAGCAATTGGTGAACAAGACCTGTGATTAAATTTACGTTCTGGTGACTTGTCGCGTATGAATCGAATCAATGTCAACTGATTCTGGCCCCACCCTCAAAACCCTGGATTGCAGGCAGACATACGCGTGTCACGTGACTCGAATCGGGCAAATAATTTAAGCATGTGCCAACCGAGCTTTGGGTAGTAGTGACAATCGTTGAAAACATTTTTTTTTTCAAGGCTACGAGAATTCCGTTCCCTCTTGATCTTTCAATGAACTACGGGTCGCTTATATGCGTAATACGAGAATGATCATCTTCGAAGCGAATACACAATGACTATTACTGAGAATTTACCTCGCATGATCAAGTTTGAGACAAAGATGTAGATTTTTCAGGCATTAATGAGATATCGATCTGAACGACCACCAATATTAGCGACTAATTTGAGTGATCACGCATCATAGATGGTTAGATTACCCTTGGATCTAACAGCTCAGTCGACGTGGTTTTACTTATGGCAGATGTTGTCCTGAGCTCTGCTCCCTTCCAAATTCTACTTCTCGGCTCGATCTCATATAATCGAGTTTTTCGTCGAAAGAGTTACACTATATTACATTACTTAGCATTATGATTAATTGCCAGAGGCCCAGTCGTTCAAGCCGTATCTATTTCTGGCAATCTCAATGGCGTAAAATTGAATTCTGACAGCAAAAAGAGTGTTGTCTTGAGAGTATTCGTCATTGGCCTTGACTCTTAACAAGGTTCCGAAGTTGTAGTCCTCGATTTCCTTGAACTTCTCGCAGAAGTTTCTCCATCTCGTCTTACCCTGTGGACTCTTCATCTCCAGCTCGACAATCTCAGCAACTTTGGCCTTTTCTTTGAACTCTGGGAAGTCTTCCAAGAGAGTGTTGAAGATCTCGTCATCGTGCTGCGTCAACTTGAAGGAGGATGCCTTCACTTTGGAGATCAAGTTCCAGTAAGTGTCGGCTTGAATAACGGCCTTCACAGCGAATTGCTTCTCGATATCTTCGAGATTGTCAGCGGTTTCGGCATTGAATGGGGCAGCCATATTCGAAGTTGAGATATTAAGTTCATCTTAGAATTGGTGAGGACAATGCGAAAAATTTAAGATGACGTCTTTCGTGCAGGCATCGACGTGCGTCCGAAAAAAGATGGCACCGACTATACTAGAATGTTCTGGAATTTTGGATATATTTGTAACTCCTTTTGACAAGGCGAAATTTTTTCTTGGATGAGAATTTCATAAAATTTTAAAAAGCAAATGCGTTCTCGAAAAGACTTGCGTTCTTTAGGTGGCTGCGAAAGCCAAGAGGTCAATAGTAAATAGCAATTGCGCGGATGAAACATGAGATATCTAAGTCGAAGAACAATGGCATGTACTTATCAAAATTCAAACTTTGCCACCAAAAATTAAAAAAAATGCTAGAGAGCTCGAGGTTGCCCTCATCAGTAAATGACATTTGCTATTCGGAAAATTGTAACGTTCGATCTCGCCTACTGGCGAAATTCGTATCATGAAAATTAGCTACGGTTCGCAACCCACAAAATCGTAATTGGGAAAACTGAAAAATGATTGGGGTTTTGACTTCCACAGAAATTCATGTGATTCTGTATGGGGGCTCTTTCAATTCACCTGATGTGCTCGACAGTCCATTAGTCTTTGCGTATGCGTCTAATCAAATGTTGCCGACGCCTAATATATCGACTTTTATCAATGCCAGCAAACAAGTAAGTTTGATTTCTAAGTTTGCTCCATATATTTCAAGATCCAGTCTGCCGCTCTCTCTCCGCTATTGTATGCGCCATGCACGCAGCCAGCACCGTCAGCAATCGTATGTTCACCGGCAAATCTTATGGTCGAGTTGGGTCCCATGCCACAGGCTTCGTAATCACCAGAGAGTTGAACTATAATATCGGTGGGGTCGTCATCCACGTATAGGGCGGTGTAAGAGCCCCTCGTATACGGGTTAAGCGTCCAATCTGATACTATTGTGTTTACAGGACTACTGGCTTCTCCTATGCTGATTTTTTGTAGCATCGGTTTGAGAAAATCCCAGGCTACTTGCGGATTACTCTCCAAATATTCGGTGACAGGAGACTGTATCAATACGACCAAACTAGAGGCACCTGATATTATGCTGGCGTAGTTGACCACATAAATGGGGTATTTGAACTGGTCAAGCTCAAACTGTCCAGAAGTTTCGAAATCATCACCGGGGGAATCAGCAAGAACGTGAAAGCCATCTTCATTCTCATTCCACCATATCTGATCGAACTCGAAAATCACTTTTCCCAAAGCTCCAAAATGAACGCTTTCTATAGCCATACTAACGTGCTTTGGGAGCAGCGGTTTCCACGTAATTCCATATGGGTCCTCAGCGTCAAGAGCAAGTACTGACTGCGGGA
>JAJMGZ010000280.1:0-37874 GCA_030582795.1 Metschnikowia chrysomelidarum | reverse complement strand
TAAGTAACCAGAAAATAGGATACAGAATACATATGCTTGTATCATTCCAATAGCAAACTCTAATATAACTATAGCTATCACACCTGTCATAGGTATAACTCCTAATATTAATCCTACAATTGAAGAACCCATTAAACCTAATATTAAACTACCTAATATTAACATTAAAAGATGACCGGCCATTACATTAGCACTTAAACGTAAACCTAGTGATATTGCTCTTGAACTATATGATAATGTTTCTATTAATACTAACACAGGTACTAATGCTAATGGAGTACCTGTAGGTACAAATAAACTAAAGAAGTTTCAACCATGAGTACTTAAACCTAATATAGTTAAACCTAATCATAATGTTAAACTTAAAGCTATAATACCTACTATTTGAGCTGATATAGCAAATGAATAAGGTATCATTGATATTAAGTTAGCGATTAATATAAAGTTAAATAATGAGAAAATAAATGGGAAATATGCTTCACCTTTATTACCAACTTGGCTACGTACCATATTTAATACAGTATCGTATATAGCTAATATACTTATACCTCATCTTGTTGATTTAATATCACCATCAGATATAATTGTATAATAACTACCTATAATAAATAATACTAAAACTAAATATAATACATAATTAGATAAACTAATAGTTGATGAATTATTTATAGTTATTAATGTTTTAATTTCAAATTGCTCTAGTGGAGAGAATATCATTGTTTTAATAAAATTTTCCTTAAAATATATAAGGTCTTATAATATCTTTATTAATCCTTCGCCTATCCCCACCGTTGATCCTAGATCAACGGCGGGTATGCTTGTTGGCGAGTAATCTTCCCGGCTACACCGGAAAATCCTACTAATATATCTAAAAATACCTGTGGATAAAAGATGATATTCCTATATATTTGCTCTCACCATCGACATGGGTGAGGATAATTAGGTAATATCTATATTTATCCCATCGGTATTACCGATGGGATATATTTTATTATGGTTATACATATATATATATTATAATTTAGTTATTATAACTCTAGATAAATATAATTTAATTATCGCAGGTAAAATAAAACGATATGATAAATAAACTAATGTTGATAAAGTTAAAATACCAAAAAATATTATATGTAAAAAATAAAATGGAATTAATTGTGGCATATATAAATATAAAATATTTAGTTAATAATATTCTCCCCAACCCTCCACCGGTTACAACTACGTTGTAACCGGCGGGGCGGAGTATATATGTCTTATAATACATTAGCTCTTCATGCCAATAACCGCGATCGTTATGATAGCGGTGATATATTATAATATAAATAATAAACTTCAGATTGAAGGGACTTGAACCCCCATAATTATACACCCAATGTATAGACGTTACCAATTACGCAACAATCTGGTTAGGAACATCAAGATTTAGTATCACCTACCCAACCATAAAATGTGATGGGGTGAATATAGGTTATACATCCAGGCATTGCCAGGATATAAATATTATATTTAACTATAAAATATATGACCTTACATTTTAATTAATATAATCTCTACGCCTGACTGCTATAATTATAGCAGTCAGGCGTGAATGAAGGACATAAGTAATAAATATTTTTATCAAAATTATATTTTAATGACCGGGCAACGCCCGGTTGTACGGGTCACATACCACGGCCGGTACTTGAAATCATCTAGAATATTGAGAGAATCGAACTCTTATAAGAATTAATTTGCAATTAATCTATTCAACCATGAATAACAATATCCGAATATATTTTTATTGTATAATAACATTATATAATTTTAATACTACCTATGTTATATATGCCTTACCTTTATATTATGTTGGGTATAACAACGCTCTCTTTTTTTAATAACAACAAGCTTGCTCATTTTGTATCCCTTTTAACTGTCATCTATGAAGATGGTGGTAAAAAGGGGTGAATATTTTATTGTATCAGCTTTACGGAACGTATTATTTAATAACATCAAGTTAAAGAAATAAGGTAAGATATTTATATTTGCCCCCCCCCCGCGCTGCTTTCGTCACCCCCCACCTTAGGTGGGGGAGTATAGAAAGCATCGCGGGGGGAATAGATACCTATCTTAAAAGAAAAAGGATGCCCGACGAAGGCGGGGACATCCTTTTTCTTTTCACTAGCGACGGATTAATGTCTTTTTTTTACTCGGCCCCTCCCTTAAGGGAGGGGCCAAGTGAAACCCGCGCGAAGCGCGGGCATTACTAAAAAAGAGAAAAAAATATATATATAATATATATTAAGTTATATTGTCATTTAAATCAAAAATAAATCTCCCGCCCGGGCCAATAAATAAATAAAGTATTAGACTACCTTATACCCCGCCACCTATAGGTGGCGGGCTATATAGTATTATCTAATTATAAAAATGGTTAAATACTTAACAAGATTGGTAAATATTATTAATAAATAGAATTATGAATAACAATAAAATAAATTTATTTAGGTTTATTTATCCCCCGTCACCGGTAGGTGACGGTAAATTGTCCCCGGCGCGTTCGCGCCGGGGACGATAGGTTTATCAATAACTTTAACTATATAACGATTTAAAAATGGGTAGGATACATTTTTACGTACAAAATTACCTAAACTAAATCTTCCCCGCATTGCGGAGAGGATTCATACCCCCGGAGGCCCCCTACCTTTTTTAAGGTTATCCCCAATCCTACCCCCCCCCCACACCCCCTTTGGGGGGGTAGGGGGGGGGGTAAAATCTAGATAATTTATAGCTGCATCTCCAAGAGTTAAAAATTTCTTGGTTATATTAGTTTGTATATCAGTAATTTCTAATGTTATACTCTTTGATTGATTTTTAGTTTTTGTTACTACATTAGGTTTACCTAATTCAAAATAATAACGATCTTTATAAAGATTCCCCCGGCGCGAAGGCGCCTGGGGGATCAGCCCCGCGCAGCGGGGCCGATTATTAATATCAGTATAACGTTGACTAGTAAATATAGCTCTATATATTTTTAGATCTTTATCAGCTTCCTTTAGAGATCTTTCAACACATCTTAATGAATCATAAATAGTAACTTGATTTTTTAATATATCAAAAACTTTAATTCCAATATTAGTAGGATTAGACTTTTGAACTAATGCTATATGATCTGGATTTTAACCCTTTTTCTAGCCATTTCACTCATTAAAATCTTAGCTTCTGGTGTGTGTTTTCAACCATTAACCCTTGATGGACTACCTGGTATTTTTAATATATTATACCCATTAATTGATCTATATAGTATTTTTCTCTCTCTTGAATATTAGATTTATTTCCGGAGGAATAAATCCTCCCCCGCTAAGCGGGGGAAGATTTATTACATGATTCATCCCACCAGGTTCCAACGTAGTTAGCCAACATAGTTAGTCTACGTAGTTGAGGATGAGTTTAGACGACATCGAGGTGGCAAGGTAAGGGGGGCCAAAAGGTAGACCCCAATCCTTACCCCCCGTCAGGGGGGTGGGCCCCTGTTGGGGGCCAGGGATTGGGGTCGCGATGGGGGAGTGTACGAAAGACCGGGAGGATAATGGGGACAAAGTATTTTAATATAGGGGGTATATATAAATATATATCTATTTTAATAATATGTTCTCCCTTATAAGCACCACCGATTGGCGGTGGTTATGAGCTTTTATAGAAAGCGTTGTGGAGGGGTTTTTATTCGAATAAGTACCTTTTTTTATTACTCCATCCAATGAAATGAGTAAGGATAAATATTAATAGTATTATATTAAATTAAGTATAGCTATTATTATTATATTAACCATTAATAAATAAGGTATATTTAATAATAAACGACTTATACCTGTACTACCTAAAATTCTAAATAATCCATTATCCATATAAATATTTAATAATCCACCAAATTTTAATGTATTTCTAATTATTAAATTATTTAATAATTGATCATAATATATACGTTGGTTTAAATAATTGTAAATATGTGATTTTGATGTCATAAATTTACTATTATATAAGAATTCGTAAATATATACTAATGCTAAAGATAATGATAAACCTAGAATTAATGGTAAATATTTAATAATAAATGGTAATGTAAATTCAGTCTCTATAAAACTATTAGTATGTGGTAATCCTATATTTAAATGGAATATTACATTATCTCTATAATATCCTAAGAATATACTATATATTGCTAATATACCCATAGGTATAGCCATTCATTCACTTTCATGTAATATAGAATATGTATATTTATTACTACGTGGATTATTTAAGAATGTTAAGTATAATACTCTTAATGAATATATAGCTGTTAATGTTGCAGATGTTGTAGCTATATAATACATTATATATCCACTTAATGTATATGTACCATATAATGATTCTATTATTATATCTTTAGAATAATATCCTGATAATCCAGGTATAGCCATTAATGATAATGATGCAATAACCATTGAAGTATAATTAAATGGTAAATAATTTATTAATCCTCCATATTTACGCATATCTTGAGTTTCTGATACAAAAGAGTGAATTATAGAACCAGCAGACATGAATAATAAAGCCTTAAAGAAAGCGTGACAATAAAGATGATATATAGCTAAATCATAAACACTAGAACCAATAGCTATCATCATCATACCTAATTGACTCATTGTTGATAATGCTATAACTCTTTTAATATCATTTGATACTACTGCTATTAAACCACTTACTAAAGTTGTAAGACCACCTAATCATAATATTACTAATAATATAGATGGAGTATATTCTAATATATAAGATGATCTAACTAAAACAAAAACTCCACTACAAACCATAGTAGCTGCATGTAATAAAGAACTAACAGGTGTAGGGGATTCCATCGCAAGAAGTAATCATGAATGTAATCCTAATTGTGCTGATTTAGCTGTAGCTGCTACTAATAACATTATTGCTAATAAATTTAATGTTGTAGTATGAGTATGAGGAGTTAATAATTCTATAGTATTAAATTCTACTGAATTATATAAAGATATAATAGTACCTAAGAATATAACAAATAATGCATCACCCATACGGTTAAGTAAAATAGCTGATAAAGCTGATTTCATAGCTGATATACGTGTATTTCAGAAAGAAATTAATAAATAAGAAATAACTCCTATTAATTCTCATCCTATAAACATAGTTACATAATTATCACTTACAATAAGTAATGACATAAATAATGCAAATACACTTAAAACAACGTAAAAACGATTACGAGCAGGATCAAAACGCATATAATCTATAGAATAAAATAGAACTGCTGAAGTTACAACTCCAATAGGTACCATAACTACCATTGAAAGAGGATCTAATAAAATACCAAAATTAATATTTAAATTACCTAAACTTATTCAATTAAATAAAGTTATTTGAATAGGCTCTTCATATTTAAAAGTTAAAAAATTAAACATTAAAGTTGATTAGATACTTTCCCTCTCAAACGATAATATGATACTAATAAACTTAATCCTATAGCTGATTCTGCACCTGCTAATATAATTATATATAATGAATTAATAGTTCCATGAATATCATCAAAATGTCCAGATAAATATATTAATTTAACTGTAACAACTAATAATAATATTTCAATAGCTATTATTAACGATATTATATTATTAGGACTAATATATATAATAAATAGTATTGTAATTATTGTAAACATTTATATGTATTTTTTTTTAATTAGTTCTTATTAGAAGGATTTATATACATCAGTATGGAGCTATTTATAAAACCAATGTTACGCGACCGTATGTGGTCGCGTAAATATTGGCCCGGAGTGATAGCTCCGGGCCAATGTATATTTTATTAATGCCCGCGCTTCGCGCGGGCCATAAATTGCCCCCATGGGGGCCAATTTATATTATAGGTATCACTTATGATACCTATAATTGGCCTCATAACCAAATTTATCAGGTAGAAAGCCCGGGAGATACCTCATTTTATATGGGGTAATAAAATTATATGCATTACTTTTATATACCGTCGAGTAATATGAGTTAATATATTTTGTTTGGGCCGAGCATTACCTAAGCAGGGAATTTATTATCCTATCGGGATTCGAACCCAAATAATTACTTTAGAAGAGTAATGTTCTAACCATTAAACTATAGGATATAATACTTATATCCCTGCTATCACTTATGATATTGATAATAAACCATATGGGTGAATAAATATATATTTTCTCCCACCCCCTGACGGGGGGTAAGGATTGGGGTCTACCTTTTAGTCCCCTTACCCACCGGAGGTGGGGGAGGGTGGGTAGGTCAGGGGGGGGCTAATTTTAATGCACCTAAATTAATCTTATAAACAAATGCCATAACTAATGTAGATAAGAATAATATTAATATTGTATTGTGTTGATTTATAAATATTACTTCTCTAGTGTACCTATTATTTATATCTCTCCTAACTTCTTAGGAGGAGGGGACTATAAAGATACTTAATTATAAAAATGATTTAATCGGCCCCACCCTCGGGGTGGGGCCAATTGGAGGGCCGCGCGATGCGCGGCCCACTAATAAATATTATATATATATATATCGACTCGATTTAATGAAGTTAAATTATTTATCAGATGAGGTAATTTTTTTTTTTAGTAATATAACTACCTTTTCCGCCGCCTTCGCGGTGGATATCCCCTTTACCCCACCCTCCCCCACCTCCGGTGGGGGAGTGTACGAAAGACCGGGAGGATGGAGCGGGGGGGGGGGAAAAAAATCTTCTATTTTAATCTGTCGAACGTCTTATCTAATTTTGTCCATTAATTTTATTGAGTTTTCATATTTGAATAATTTAATTTTTAATTCCTTAGAATTTAATAAGTATTTTCTATCTAGGTTTAATGCACCTAAATTAATCTCGTATACAAATGCCATAACTAATGTAGATAAGAATAATATTAAGATTACTAAACCATAAATACTATTAAGATAGGCGCTAACTACGTAAGGTAAAATTGATGATATTTCTAAATCAAAAGGTAAGAATAATATAGCTACTAATATAAAAGCAACACTAAATGCTGATCTAGATTGTTGATATGATGTAAATCCACATTCAAATGGACCATCTTTTTCAATATAAGAATTACTAGTTGATATTAAATAATTTAATAATATTAATACACATGCTACAATAGGAGCTAAATAAATATAAAATGTAAACATTAAATAATTAATAAGTATAAACCTTCCGAAATATATGGTAATACAATAAAGAAACTTAATAATAATAAAGTAGTACTAGCTATTACATAAGCTAAAACAGGATTAACAGTTTGACCTATTATAGTTTTACTTTGCATTGTAACTTTAATAATATTAGCATAATAATAAGTAGCTATAACACTACATATAACTAAAACTAATGACTCTAAAACTAAATTATCTAACAATGCACCAGATAATATACTTAATTTAGCATAGAAACCAGGTAAAGGAGGAATACCTATTAAAGAGAATAAAGCAATAATTAAACTAAAACTTAAGGTTAAGTTAGGTAATTTAAGTTGATGTATGTATATTAATGCAGATCATTTAGAGATAGGCTTATCAATATATTCACCTGATGCTAGAATTATTAAGAATATAACTATATGAGTTAATACATATTGTATTAAATAAATATATAAAGATATATCTGAAGACATTAAAGCTAATAATATATAACCAAAATTTAAAATACCACTATATGCTAATATAGTTTTAATATTAATTTGAAATAATGGTTTATATGCACCAATAAATAATGAAATATAAAAAAATATAATTAAAATATAATTACTATATAATATATTATTACTATATAATCAAGCTATTATTGATAATTTAGCTACAATACTAATATAAGCTGTAATATAAGTAGGAGCATAATTATAAACTGCAATACTTCAACGATGTAAAGGTGCTAATCCCATTTTAAATAATAATGCTATAACTAATATATCAAAATTATTAAATGTAGAATCATATGAATTATAGATTAAAACATCAGTTAAATTAGTAGATCCAGTTGTTGAATAAACAAAATATAAAGCTAATAATATTATAGCTGAAGCTACACCACCCATTAAGAAATAAAGTAATGATGCTCTAGAAGCATTAAATGAACGGTTATGTAAACCTGTTAATAAATATAATGAATAACTTTGTAATTCTATTAAAACATATAAAGCTAATAAATCATTAACTAAAGGAAATAATAATAAACCTATTAAATTTGCCAATACTATTAATAAAAAATATGGTGAATTTATATTATTTTTATTATTAAATGTATTATAAACTAATAAACTTATAACTAATAATAATATTATAATAATAAATGGTAAATTTAGTGATGTTAAACTAAATCAATTATTAAATAATGTAAATCCAGGTACTAATGATATTAGATCTATAGATAATATTGTTAATATTAATACAAAACTAATAGTTATAATACCTAATCTATTAATTAATAAATTAAACCCAGCTATAGAGTTTGATTTTAAAGATGAGAAAACTAAAAATGTTAAAAATGATGTAAATAACATCTCCTATATAAAAAAAAAAAAAGGTATAACTTATTATTTACTTAATCAATCATTAGTCCTCACTGATGGTTAACTACATTGGAGCCCCTTAATCACCTACGACCGACGGTGGTTATAAAGGTAAAAAAAAATATATAATGATTTTCATTTGGTCATCTTGGCCCTTCGGGCCAAAAGGATAATATTTATATTTGAATATATAACCTTATTTAATGGAGGTATTAATAATTAGGATAAACCTAAAATTCATAATATATTTAAAGGTTATGTTTATTACCTAAATAGAATAAAATATTTTCTATAGAAGATATTACTGGAACTAATATAACAAAATAGCTAAAGTAATAAATAGTTGATATTTGACCTAGGACAATAAATGGTACTTCAACATGTAATTGTCCTAAGTTACCTAGTAATAAGAAGTTAAATACAAATAAATAGAATGATAATTTTGATAATACTTTAAATGTATTACCTCTAATTACTGATCTATCTGTTATAGGTAATATTAATAATATTAATAATGCTCCAAACATAGCTATAACTCCACCTAATTTATCAGGTATTGATCTTAATATAGCATAAAAAGGTAATAAATATCATTCTGGAACGATTGATGGTGGTGTAACCATTGGGTTACCTGGTATATAGTTATCAGAATGACCTAATGTATTAGGTGAAAAGAATACAAATAAACTAAATATTAATATAAATACAAATACTGTAATTAAATCTTTAAATAAGAAATAACTATGCATAGGTATACGATCTAAGTTTCCTGATATTCCTACAGGATTAGATGACCCATGAGTATGAAGTGCAATTAAGTGCATAATTACTAAAGCTGCTAATATAAATGGTAATAAGTAATGTAAAGCAAAGAATCTTTGAATTGTAGGATTACTAACAGAGAACCCTCCTCAGATAACATTTTATAATAACTTACCATTTTATATATTGTTTAAATATATTTACTTATAATTACTTATAAGATTAGACTATATCATCATCCTTTTGGACCCCACCCTCATCGAGGTTAATACCCCCCCCCCGACTTCGTCGGGGGATATTTTATAAATACATGGGGGTGGGGTTAATTTATGGCCCGCGCTAGACCCCAACCCGACAGGGTAGGGGACGAGTGCGGGTATTAATAAAGGATGTAAGGCACTCGTGGTCAAATTATTGTTATATGTACTCATTGACTAGTCGTTGAACGTTTATATTCCTTATAATATATAATATATATTATTCATATAGAATATACTTCGCTACATATTATCCTTTATTGATCCCCCGTCCCTAACCTTAAGATTAGGGAGGATGGGATCCGCAAATGCAGCGGTAAAGGACTTTTATGTAATTCACCTTATTTTCCTATATATTTTACAATATATGGCCGTTTAAATGAGTTATTTTGTTGGATTCTATATTTTAATACGTGGTTTTATAGCCTTCATATTATCAAGAGTTATATGGTCAGGCATATTTAAATTTTTATATCTATTACTACTTTTTAAATCTAATAATCATTTGTTATATTGTATAAATTTATAACCTAATAATTGATAATGATTAAAAAAATCAATAACTTTTTGTATATCTTTTTTAGAGGACAAACATAGTTGTATATATTTATCTTTATTAATAGATATACCTTTATTTACATTAAAAACTTTTTTAATACAATTAAATAATTCAAAATTATATTTTTGTTTTAATTGAAAACACATATCTTGATTATTTTTCTTTACAAATGAACCTTCCGCCATAGTAAATCCAACTAATCAATATTTAAAATAATTTAATTTATAAAAATTATATTTTATAATATTATTATCTATTTAATTATTAATATTTATTTTATGTTTTTCAATATCTTCATAATAAGTTAAATTATTATTAAATATATATTTTACTAATAGATATTGTTCTTGTCTAGTTTTAGTTAAAAATTGTATATTATTATTCTCTAATAAAGGTATTAATATATTTTTAATATTAGTTTTATTTATTTCTAATCTAACTAATTTATTACGGGAACTCCGTAATGAATCAGCCCGGGGGGCTAATTTATTACCTTTTTTAGGTGTAATATAATATACATTACCTAGATTAAATTCAGAATTAAAAATATTTAATAAGTCAAATTCATTTTCATTTAAATTTATTACTAAAGATATATATATATAATTTATAATTTTATTATCCTTATTTAATTTAAATTTTTTTGTTACTCTTATATATCCATCTCCATCTATAAAACCTATAAATTTATATAATAAATTTAGATCAGTAGCCCGCACATTAGTCGGCGCTCCAATAGGGTCGACCCCATGGAGCGGATTAATATGAGGAAGCGAAGCTTCATAATCTCCACTCGGCTTCACCGGGGTATTATTATCTAATTTTTGGTTTGATGAATACTTTCGTAATAATAAATTTATTTTATTATTTTCTTGTAATCCTCATCCTCTGGCTAAACCGGAGGGTTTAAAATAATAATTAAATATAAAGTATAATAATATTATTATTATTATTGACCATGAATACCCTATAAGGTATATTAACTCAAGAAGGCCCCATATTAAATATAATGGTAAGAAAAGGGTTAACGGAACTATATCTTGACCTATAAATGGTATAGCTGATAATAAATTTGTAATAACTGTAGCTCCTCAATGTGACATTTGTCCATAAACTAAACAATACATTTTTTTTTTCGACTGTGCATTAAGCATCATTTCAGACACCCACTTGTGTTCCAGTCTGTCGCGATTATTTATTTAACCGACGATCTTGTTGTTAACTTTGATCGTTTTCACAAGCATTGCCAATGATATAACATACTTTTTAGGTATGTTCTTACCTATTAGGTAGATAAGTATCTTTCTAAAGATAATTATATATCATTAATAATTTAATAAATTATTTACTAACTATAATTTTTCTAATTGGCCCCACCCCGTGGGGCCAATTTGAGGCCCGCGCTTTGCGCGGGCCACAAATAAAAGTTACAATTATAGTTATATATACTAATATAATAGTCCCCGGCGCGAATGCGCCGGGTCAATTTTCCGCTACCATTTGGTAGTGGGAATAGTTATATATATAAAGTAGACTATCTATATATAATAATATATTTAACAATATATTCCCTAAAGCAGTGTTGATAACCTATATTTTAAGAGGGTAAAACTGAATAATATCAATAACTATTATTTATCACATTTATTAACCTATTAGGTTAATAGAGAGAATGTAATAAGGTAGGATCTATATAAAAAGTATATATTATGAAAGAGATTTACCTTTGATTTGAGTTTATAAAGGTATATTTACTTCGTGAAAAGGCATAGTTTTAATAATATATTTACTATTTCAATTAAAATTATATAAACCAGATTTAATTCTAATTAATTTATTTTTAGAGTTATTATAATATAATAATTCTTTATTTTTAATATTAATAATAAAATCATTATTATTATTAATATAATTATTATTTAAATAAATAGTAAATATATTTGGTATATAAATTCAACCTAAATTTAATGAACGCTTAATAGTTTTAGTACTACAACATAAATAATGACTTGCAGTCTTAATATTTTTAAATTCACATATATAATTATTATTTAAATCATATATATATACTTTAATACTACTAGCTATAGATATATTTAATCTACCTTCATTAGTTAAATATTCTTTTGAACGATTTAATGCTACTTCTCTTAATTTATTTTTACTTTCAATAGATCATTGACCTTTACGTTCAGATTGTAATTTACTTAATAATAAACGACGTTCATCTGTAAATAATGATTTTAAATATTCAATAGTTTCATCCGTATGTTTATATCCTATACTTGTACCTGCTTCTCTTAATATATTATATTTAGGCATTAATGACATTAAATACATTGTTTCTAATTCATATAAATAATTTCTATTTTGTGATTGTTCTATTAATAAATTATTATTTTCATAATTAGTCTTATTAGCGTTTTCTATGATAGAGCTAATGGGACGTGGATAGTATTCTAATATAGCAAATATAAAATTATTTAAACCATCTTTTAAGACTGCTTTTTTAACTATTTTACTACCATGAAAATTTAACATATGATTAGAAAATCTTTTATAAATATTATTTATACTTGCTGAACCTATATAATAATTATGTGATATTTTATTTATTATTATATAAATACCACCTTTATCTTTTAAATGTTTTATCATTTTAGAACGTAAATTATTATCATGAAGATTAATTCAATAATCTTCAACTTTAATACCTAATTTATTAAATATTTCTTCAGGTTTTGTATTATCTTCTTTAGGATTAACATAATAACTTATATATCTTTTTTGATTTAACATATTTGATTTATATAAATTATCCCCCCCGGCATGCCGGGGTGATGATTCACCCCCGCTAAGCGGGGGTAAATTATTTTTAATTCAGGGCGAATTACGTTGACCTTGAGGTAAAGTATCAGAATAAATATTATTATTATTATTATTATTATATATAGATTTTGGGCTATTGTTTGTGTAACCCATAAAGGCTGTTGCCATTGTTAATATAAATATTATTACTCCTATTGTTCATACTAATGTACGAGGAGCTTTATAACTACCATAATATAAAGCTTTAGCAATATGTAAGTATAAACAGATGAAAAAAAAGGACGCTCCATTAGCGTGAATATATCTTATTAATCAACCTGCGTTAACATCACGCATAATATGCTCTACTGAGTTAAACGCTAATTCTATATTACTTGAGTAATGCATCGCAAGGAAAATACCTGAAGCTATTTGTATTACTAGACATAACCCTAATAATGAACCTAAGTTATATCAATAGTTAATAGATGATGGTTGTGGACTATCTATTAAATAACTATTAACTAATGATAAATATGGATTAGTTTTTCTATAAGCCATAATTTATTTTTTTTATTATCCTGATTTATATCGGATATATATTTACATATAAAAATTATTATAATATAATAAATAGATCTTACCTTTATTTTTTTTTATAACCCCCCCCCACGGCTTCTACGAAGCCGTGGGGGGAGGGGGGGGGGGGGGGAAAGGGCTATAATAAAGAAGTTATATAATTTATATTTGAATAAATATTATTTTAATATAATACCCGGGCTTAGCCCGGGTATAAGGAAAGGCATTTTTATACCTTATTTACCGGTGTAATTGGTAATATCTACTGTTTCACCATTCAATTTATAATAAACGGTGAATTCGCCGATAATAATTATATTATACTTTAGGTGTAACTAATACTGGTAATTCACTGAATGTGTGATACTCAGCAGGTCTTGCTAAAATTAACTCTAAATCAGAATCTCTTGTATCTCTCATTAGGTTAGCTTCTAGGAAATCAGGTGTTACTTGGATTTCTGAATCCTCATTTAATCCATTCTCTAATTGTATTTGTACACTTTTTAATCCTACAATAACTGATATTATAGATATTGCTGATCCTATACTACTTATATAGTTTCAACCAACAAATGCATCTGGGTATTGAGGTATACGACGTGGCATTCCATTCAGACCAAGGAAGTGCATTGGTAAGAAGATTACGTTTACTGATATAAATAATAATCAGAAGTGAATTTCAGCTCAAACTTTATTATAGTTTAAACCAAACATTGATGGACCTCAATAGTAATAACCACCAACTAAACTAAATAAAGCACCCATAGATAATACATAGTGGAAATGTCCAACTACATAATAAGTCTTTTTTTTCATCTTTCACAAGATGGATTGGACTATAACTTGCTTAATTATTTAATTTAATAAACTTTCAGCTGCCGCGTTTAGTCTCTACAAAATATAAATTAAATAAAACATTTAACATAAGCTAAATAATTAACTTATGAAAAAAGAGAGTCGACTTTGATGCAGTCAACATCTCACTCCTCCTAGACTAAGTCTGGGGGTTTATTAAAAAATTATATTCCACGGTATTGCCTTATATTTTAAGGTTAAATTTATGCATTTTAAATTATATAAGGGTTTACCGTTAGCAATAAAGATAATAGCACCTTTACCCATATAGCCCCCTTGACCTTTTTTTTTAAGTTATCCCATTGGAAGGGGGGATAACGTTTATCTAAAGGTTAGGGTATCTGCTGGCTACACGGTCAGAATAAAGTAACTTAAATCTATATTACCGAGAATAAAACTTTTCAGTTATTTATTCTCAAAGCGGCAATACCACATGACACTAAAATTTGAATTTTATAAATGATACCTTTTTAGTACCTAATAATGGATAATTTAAAAGATGATTAACTATATTATTTAATACCTCCTTTTTATAAATTTCAATAAAATAAAATTTATTTTTTAAAAATCTTATTTTATTTGTAGCATTAAAATATAATTTTATATATTCTAAAATATAAAAATCATAATTTTGACCAATAGAAAAAGAATTATTATTAGTTTTTCTATTTGAAAAACAACCTTCAGCTTCAATAAAACCAGACAATCAACAATTTAAATATTCTTGATCTATAAGACCAGAAGATAATTTATTTGATATTAACTTTATAATATCAGCTTGATTATCATATTTATTATTTCTATTATCTAAATATCAATTAACATCATTTAACAGTAAATTCTTTTTTAAAAAATTTAACTGACAAATTTTACGTGAAAGTAATAATGGGTACTTATCAAAAATTTTAATAACTTCTTGAATTTTAGCTTTATCATTAATGACTCAAATAACTGATTCATCTTTAATTAATCTAACTGTACCTCCAATAACCTTTGAAATTTTAATTAACATATCATAATTATTGTCTAAATTTTTTAATTTTATAATTAATCTATATTGTAAATTTTTATAATTTCAATGATTAACTTGAATACTACCATCACCTTCAAATAGTCCAATTCAAAATTTTTTTATATATTCTGAATCATATTCTTTATTTAAAAATTTACCCCCCGCAACGCGGGGAGTGAATTTCACCCCGGCTATGCCGGGAGAAAATTTATAATTTTTAGGTTGTCCGGTTTTATCATGTAATCCTACTCTACAAGTAAGGTACGGTTTATACATATTAGATATCTCATTATAGATATTCCTAAAATAAGAATATCCACTCCGCCAAGCGGAATAGATACTAAAATTTAATCCCGTATTAGGTAATTTGGTCCTTGGACCGTAAAGGTATCAATTTAAAAAAGTATCATGGAATGCAACGTCAATTGACGCGTTAGATAACATAACTCCCGTTAATCCTCCTATTGTAAATAAGAATAGGAATCCTAAAGCAAATAACATAGGTACCGCTAATCTTACTTCTCCTCCGTATACTGTCGCAATTCAACTAAAGATTTTAATACCTGTAGGAACAGCAATAACCATAGTTGCGGACGTAAAGTAAGCTCTTGAGTCTATGTCTAATCCTACTATGTACATGTGATGGCTTCAAACTAAGAAACCTAATAACCCAATAGATCCCATAGCATATAACATACCTATTTCTCCAAATATAGGTTTTTTACTATATGTTGAAACTATATGAGATATAACTCCAAATCCAGGTATAATTATAATATACACCTCAGGGTGTCCGAAGAATCAAAACAAGTGCTGATATAACACTGGATCTCCTCCAGCTGCAACTTCGTAAAATCCTGTATTAAAATTACGATCCATTAATAATAATGTAACTCCAGCTGTTAATACTGGTAATGATAATAATAATAATATTGCTGTAAAGAATATTGCTCATACAAATAAAGGAGCATTTATCATGTGTAATCCTATAGTTCTCATGTTAATAAATGTAACTATAAAATTAATAGCACCTAATAAACTTGATATACTTGTTAAATGTAAAGCAAATATAGCTAGATCTACCGAAGGACCTGAATGAGCATTAATAGATGATAATGGTGGATATACAGTTCATCCTGTACCTGCTCCATTCTCTACTAATAATGACGCTATAATACATACTAATGCAGGTGGTAAACATCAAAAACTAATGTTATTTAATCTTGCAAATGCCATATCAACTGCTCCAATCATTATTGGTAGGAAATAGTTACCAAACGATCCTATTAAAACCGGCATTACAAATAAAAAAATCATCCCTATTGCATGACCTGTTGTCATCACATTAAATACTTGGTTATTACCTTGTAAATATTGTGGATTAGGTCCTGATAACTCCATACGTATTATAACAGACATACCAGTAGCAACCATAGATGATATTAATCCATATCCTAAATAAAGTATGGCAATATCTTTATGAGATGTACTATATAATCAACGTGTTATATAAGACATAATTTGTTATATTTTTTTTTACTAGAAAGGTACCTAATATATATATACTTACCTATATTTTTTTTACATCCCCTTATCACCTCTCCTCCCCCACCTACCCCCGTAAGGGGGTAGGTGGGGAAGGGGGGGGTAGGTCAGGTGGGGTAGGGTTGGAGACGCGGGTTGGGATAACCTTAAAAAAGGTAGGGGGGGGCTTTAGGGAGATCCGCCAGCAAGCATCCTCCCGGTCTTACGTACGAAAGACCGGGAGGATAGGGCGGAACTAGTTTATATTTGCCTACGCAATGGATAGTTATATCTATAAATACCTAATAAACCCATGTTGCCAACCAATAAACGGTCGGCAACATTAACATAATTTTTTTTTATCAACGTGTTACAGGAAAGAAGTTAAATAGGATTTGAACCTATATATTAAATTGTTTAATATCTATTTCCGCCGGGAGGATGCTTACCTGTGGAACCCTCAATAAGCGGGGGGAAGAGAATAATAAATAACGCCCGGGCAAAGCCCGGGTGTAACCCCGCTCCGCGGGGTCACTATAGTCTTGACCTTTTGACTATTAACTTTATCGGCCCATGTCTAAATCAGACGTGGACATACCGTCTATATTTGGAATTGAACCAAAATCGATGTATTAACAGTACATTGCTTTACCATTAAGCTATACGGACTTATATATATAATATATATATATATTTTTTATATTTGAATATTTTCTCTATTATCATCCTCCCCAGCGAATGCCGGGGGGGATTTATAGAAGTAACTATATGCCCCGCGTCTATATGATGGAGACGTGATATCCTATTTTATAGGCCCGGCGCGAACGCGCCGGGTCAATTTCCCCGCCTCCTACCGGTGGCGGGGGATAATTTATTCAGCTAACCCCGCGTTGCTGGGTTGGCCTCCAAACCCGCTTACGCGTCGTCGGAAGCTTCTGATAATCACTCTATAAACTCATTAATTGGTACACAATCAATTTTGATAGGCATTAAAGCATGGTTTACTCCACATAATTCACTACATTGACCATAATAAACTCCTGTTCTTTGTATTAAAGTACTAACTTGGTTTAAACGCCCAGGTGTAGCATCTATTTTAATACCTAAAGAAGGTACAGCAAATGAATGTATAACATCATTAGCAGTTACTATAAATCTTATATGTGTATCTACAGGTATAACAATTGAAGTATCAGTATCTAATAATCTTAATTGTCCCTCCTCTAACATGTCTTCAGGTATAATATATGATTCATATTCGATAGTTTCACCATTATCTGATACAAAATCTGAATATTCATATTTTCAATATCATTGTAAACCTACAACTTTAATAGTCATAGCAGGTGTTAATACTTCATCACATAAATATAATAATATAAAACTAGGGAAAGCTATTAATAATAATATAACAGCTGGGAATATAGTTCATATTATCTCTAAAGTTTGTCCATGTTTTAGATATTTATAAGCAAATTTATTATCTTTAAAATCTGCTATTACAATATATAAAATATAAGAAACTAAACCTAATATTAATGCTAAATAAAACATTATATGGTCATATAATTCATGAATCCCTTCTTGGTTAGGTGAAGCTGAATCTTGTAAACGAACACCTCATGGTGTTGGTACGTCTAATCAAAGCATAATTATTTATAAAATTTAATGGTTATAAATACAAATTATTTGGAATTAATCGGACTTGAACCGATATCGTTCGCATGCAAAGCAAATGATCTACCAATTGATCTATAATCCCTGACCCACTCGATCCTTTCTCTGAAAGTCCGGGTTGGAAGGATCATTCCACCCTACCATATTGATAGGGTGGAATGATCCTGTTTGGATATTTACACCCCCATAACGCCCGGGCAAAGCCCGGGTGTAACCCCGCGGAGCGGGGTCACTCTTAATTTTCCCCGCCTGGTCCCCCCAACGGGGGGTAGAGCGGGCCGAAAAGGTTATCCGCTCCTCCGGGTCCTAATATTAGGACCCGGAGGAGCAATATATATTGTAGGTATATGTAATTAAAAATTAGATTACCCCCCCCTAAAAAAGGGGGGGTATATGTAAATATATAACCTCGCTTCGCGAGGTTATCCCAATGTAAATACATCGGGCTACTTATTTACTTACTATAACATCGTAGTCTTCAATGTCATAACTCTATTATTATGTGATTTAATATTTGATATGCATTCAATATGTAAACTTAAATTTCTTAGCTTAATTAATATATATTTATATTATTATACCATTGGAAATCACCTTACTATCCTTGCGTACACTTAAGGTCATAAAATAGAGCCTTAGCTATAGATGATAAAATCATTACTGACTCACGTCGTAATTAACCCATCTCAAGTAACTCTTTAATGGACGAACAGTCCAACCCTACCTGGCTGCTGCAACTAGGAGGATGAGTTTAGACGACATCGAGGTGGCAAACACTGCTGACGATATCTACTCTCACGCAGTATTACCCTGTTATCCCTAGCGTAACTTTAATTCGTTATCGACATCCATACCATTTGATTATGCCTGTTCTCTACACTCTACGTAAGTACTAATTTCACTTGTTAGTGTCATTATCATTGCACAATTATGTTGTTATCCTTGCATTATTGTTATAATTGAATATATTCACCCTGCGTTGCAGGTGATCAATTATTAACTATCCATATAAAAACCCCGCCGTGTCCAACTACGTTGGACACGGTGGGGTATGGATTTAACTATTTACCATATAGTTCTATTGTACGTAATATACTATTAAATAAAAAATTTAATTAATTCTAATAATTATTAGACACATCAGATGTGTTGTCTGAAGTCGACGCCCCATCGAAACTAACCATTTTACTCGGTCTTTAAGATCATTTGTGATATATGCTTTAAAATATCCACAATGTGGAATTAACATAAATACTCTTAAATTAGACAATATTTTAAAATATATAGGTATCTCATTTGATTCAATTCGTTTTATAACGATATTTATATACACCCCCCCCCCCCCGGCGAATGCCGGGGGGGGGTTATTGAAAATATATAAAATTCTTCCCCCGCGGAGCGGGAGAAGAATCGCCGGTGCTACGCACCGGCCATTCTGAATATAACCTAATCTAATCTGAAATAAATTAAAATAATAGTCAAAATAAAACTATAGTAAAGCTGCATAGGGTCTTTTTGTCAATCTACAGCTATTCGGCATCTTCACCGTAATTGTTATTTCACTGGGTCTACTCTGGATACAGTTGGCGCATCGTTCATTCATTCATGCGGGACGTCAATTATACGTCTAGGAATTTCGCTACCTTAGGATCCTCACGATAAGACCGCCGTTAACTTCTCATTAATTATTAACCTTTTATAGCTAATATTTTATTAAAGAAGCACTGGGCAGATTCCACCTATTATACTTATTATTCCTAATATGCAATAGGCTGTGTTTTTGGTAAACAGTCGCACGCCTTTGACGTTTTTAGTCATTTGCCGAGTTCATTCAGAGTAGTTATCCCATTCTCCCAGCTCCATCGGGTCCAACAATATTGGACCCTATGGAGCTTTCATACCTGTGTCGGTATACAGTACGGTTTAATTTTATTTTACTTGTCTTATCACCCATCGATTTAATAATTCTATTTTTACCTTAGGGACCGTTCGTTTATTGTAAAACCTTATGATTAAAGGAGGATAATTTTAGATTATCTATCGTTACTCAAGCCAGCAATATCTCTAGAATTTTATCATTCTATATTCCGCTACTATAAGATAAAAATATCTTATCTACAGTTCAGTTTAATACTTAGACCCGTGAATTAGCTCTATTATTAGTATATAATATACCTTCTAAAAGAAGGTGGGCCCCCTATGGGGGGCCGACCTCCCCGTGCCGTTTTCGACGAAAACGGCACGGGTATAATATTATAAATCAAATTAGTGCATTGTTACATGTTCATTAAATGATGGTTATTGTCAAACCCACATACTAATTGTCTATATTCTAAAATTAGATAAAATTATCGTATAGATTATGTTCACTTAGTTATTTTTTGGGACTTTCACTTAGTAGTCTGGGTTGTTTCCCTTTCGACCTACTACCTTATCGCAATAAGTCTGACTCCTTATTATATTAATAACTGATTCCGAGATTAAAATACTTTGATAGAGTTCAATAAACCCCCCAAATGTATTTAAGTGCTGTACCAGTTGAAATGTAGCTAACCCCCGTAGGCCCCCTACGGGGCCCACCCCCTCCCGTCCCCAACCTGAAGGTTGGGGTCAATCTTTTGAAAAAAGATAAAGGGAGGTAGGGGGTAACTGTAATAAAGGCTATACTAATATATATTTCGCAGAAAACCAGCTATCGGCAAACCAGATTTGTCTTTCACTTCAATTCATCTATCTTTAAAGGTTATTGCTACAACCACTTATTGAGTCATTGATAATTTATATTATCAACACTTGTAAATGAATAGATCGTCTGCTTTCGGGCTTATTAAATTTAATTTTTATATTATATCCCCCGCCGGGACCAACATTGTTGATCCCGGCGGGATAATATTTATCTTTTTCAATTTAATTGTAATTTCACTAAATCTAATAACTCACTGGCCCATTATACAAAAGGTACGTAATAAACTATTACTACTCTCTATTAATCTATTTCTTATTTTTCCCTTACGGTACTTTACTCTTAATTCTTACTCTTTATCTTAGTAGTTGGAAACTACTATATTCATACTTCTTAGTATTAATTAAAGATACTAATATTTTCACTCACCGTTACTAATATTACCCCTGTTGGTTTAATTACAAGTTACTCAGATGTTTCATTCCTCTTGTTTTATTTTTTACATTTTCATGCTTAAGATTGACTAAAGTCATTAAATCTTTTATAAGAATTAGTCAAATAATCCATAAATTAATATTATTTACATATACCTATTTTCAATATATCACCTATATATTAACCCCCCCCCCCCGTAGGTCCCCTGACCTTTTTTTTTAAGGTTGACCCCAACCTGAAGGTTGGGGACGACGGGAGGTAGGCCCCCCTGACCTTTTTTAAGGTTATCCCCAATCATAAGAATTGGGGATGAGGGGGCCCACCCCCCTTATAGGGGGGTAAGGGTTAATAAAATAGTAAATAAGTAAGCATATAAATTCAATATATATAATATATCCTCTCTAGTGATTTATATGTCTATACAATGCCAGGACATCATATTTTTTTTTTTTATTTAACCCACCATTATATAAGATGGCGGTTGTCCCGACCTAGTCGGGGTAACCCCTCCTCATTATCCTCCCGGTCAGCGCGGGCCACTAATAAAATCTTTTATGGGTAGATTTACCCCCGGCGAAGCCGGGGGGTGAATCCACCCCCTTTCTAAGGGGGTAGATTTATCCCAGGGGGAGGAATCCACCCCGCGAGTAGCGCGGGGTAGATTTCGTGAATATTTAAATCCAAATTATTTAAAAAGAATAGATTATATGAGTATAAATAAAGCTTTTGGCCCCCAAAGGGGCCATTCCCCCCCCGGCATCCCCAACCCTCCGGGTTGGGGATGACGGGGGCCCACCCCCCCGAATGGGGGGGGGTAGGGGGAGAAAGCAATATTATCTAAAAAGCGTTATATTGATATTAATAATCGGCCCCGCTGCGCGGGGCTGATCCCCCCCGGCGCCTTCGCGCCGGGGGGAATCTTTATAAAGATCATTATTATTTTGAATTAGGTGTACCTAATTAAAAAAATACTTCTCATAAGCAATCTAATAGTGCTATTTTAGAGGTTACTGATATTAAGACAAATGAAACTTATATATTTAATTCGGTTGGTGAATTTGAACGTAAACTTAAATTAAATAGACGTAATGTATTAGATTATACATGTAAAAATACTAATAAATTATATCTTAATCGTAACCCCGCGTAGCGGGGGGGGTACGATTCCCCCCGGCTTCGCCGGGGCAATCGTTATAAAATTATACATGTTAATAAATCAAAATAATTTAATTAATGCCCGCGCTTTGCGCGGGCCATAAATTGGCCCCACCCTATGGAGTGGACCGATTAATATTATGATTAGTTCTTCTCTTTTTTATCTACTATTTTTTTTATTACCCTTGATGTTAATACATCAGGTAAATTCTACTTTTACTATCTTTGAATTAATGTATATTAATAGCTTCTATAGATTCATTCAGGGATAATAAAATACTTAGATTCATTTATTTATTTAGATGTGTCTGTCGTCTATTTTATAGAGACGGCAGAATAATAATAATTCAACTTATATATTATTATAGAAAATAACTCTTAATCCTATTAATTTTTTTTCTTTTTTTTTCTAATAGGTATTTATTCCCCCCCCCCCCCCCCGATGCTCTCTCCGATAGCAGCCCGGGGGGTCATATATAAAAATTTAACCCCCCCCCCCGCTACGCGGGGAGTGAATTTCACCCCGGCTATGCCGGGAGAAAATTTATTTTTAATTATAAATTTAACATATCTAATTTATTAGTATTTATTTAATAATATGTCTCATTTAAAGGTATAGTATTAAATTATTATTATTTATTAGGTCAAACTACATAGATGTTAGATGTAATAATAAAGTATAAAGGTAAGCTATATATAATATAGGTAGTATTATAATCAATAAGTATACTAATATAGAGTAATAATATAGTTAGATAAGGGTTATGATATTACTTCTTCATAGTAAGTATATGGGTTCAAATCCCATTATGGTTAAAATATAAGAAGATAATAGGTCATCCCGTAGGATCCTCTCCCATTGTATATGTGGGAGTTTAAAGTCGTCACGAGAGTACCTTACCATGTGTCAGCAGGTATGGTATAATATTTATTAGGGGCCCGCGCAAGCGCGGGCCTCCAATTGGCCCACCTTTATGGTGGGGCCGATTAAATTAAATTGATAAATGACATTAAATTAATATATATATATATAATTATTTTTTTTTATTTTGTAAAATCTTAGCATACCCATGAGATATTGATCTTTAGGATGGGTAAATATAAGAATAGTGATAGTAGGTTAACGGTAAACTCCAGTACTTCCAATACTGCTATACGTGTTCGATTCACGTTTATCACATATAATTAGTTGGACCGTAAAGAGGTACTAACATCCGAGTGTAATTAAAATGTATTAATTGAATCTAAATTGGTTTCTTTAAATAGACCCATTAATTTTATAATAATTACGTATATTATAATATATTAAATATAGTATTAAATATATACTGAAGAACCATAAATATATGTAGTATAAGATAAAAAAAATAATGCTATTGTAAATAAAAAAGTAATAAGTATACCCCTTTTAATAATCACTCACCCTTTATCCTCTCGGTCTTTCATACGCTCCCCCACCTTCGGTGGGGGTGACGTTAACCCCTACCATACGGTAGGGGTTGACGAAAGAACCGGGGAGGGTGGAATACAACCTAATGATATAATTTATTAAAAGGAGCATAACAGGTTGTAGGGATTTGAACTCTTAAATATAGTAGATCTTACCTTCGTTACTAATAACGACCCCAATAAATACCAGTAGGAGATATAGGAGTACTATATATACGTTACCAAATACGTAACAACCCGATTAGAGTATCTATAACAGTTTACCGTCACTATTCATGGTGATAGGGAATGAATCAGAGCTATAGCTTCGACCAGTAGAGATTATTATTGATAAATTACCCCCCGCGGAGCGGGTGGTTATTCATCTCGGCGAAGCCGGAGATAAATTATAATAACTAATGTTATATAATTACATGCATAGAACACATATAATAGTATTTGTAAATATTGAAGTTTATCATTAATTAAATATAATTATACTTAAATTTAAGATTTAATAATTATAATTTAATATTTCCCCACGGCATCTAGGATGCCGTGGGCGAGGGCGTTTATTATAATTTAACCACAATGGGATTTGAACCCATATACTTACTATGAAGAAGTAATATCATAACCCTTAGATCATGCGGTCTATCTTTATCCATTTCCGCCGGCGAAGCCGGCGGAATACCCTGAGTGGGAGAAAATAATATTATTTATTCTTCTCGCCGTAATCAACTATATTGGTCCTGGCAAGGATAATATTTATTATTGCCCCCACCTCCGGTGGGTAAGGGCAATTGGCCCAGAGGACCAATAATGTTTAATGTCGTATTGAAGAATCGAACTCCACACCTTCCGATTACAAAACGGATGCTATACCTTGTTAGCTTATACGACATAATGTATAAATATTACCTAAGATAGGAATTGAACCTATATTTAATGCATATGAGGCATTTGTTCTAACCATTGAACTACCTAAGTATGGATAACTACTGAGAATCGAACTCAGATATATCGCTCCACATGCGAAGGTTCTACCTTTGAACAGAGTTATAAATATCTTACCTTTATATTTTTCACTTTTAATAACCTCCAATTTACTATCTATGGTTAAAAATTATAATTACGAGCTAGCTCATTGTCCTCTTTTTACCCCGTGAATATGGCAGATATCTCCTATAAGTGATTAAAAGATAATTATATTGGAACCAACAGAGTAAAATACTTTAGTATTCACTTCACAAAGTGGAACGTTTAGTAATAATTATAAATTAATAATTCATCCCTGACTGGTGGTTATAAATAATACTATTTATTTAATTGACTTATTATTTTAATCCAGGGCATATTATTAGATTTAAATATTTCCTATAACTAAATATAGAAAATGAGAGACTAATAAAATTAAATACCTTCAAATTAAAAAGATAAATAAGATATTTTATATTTGAATAAATACCTACTTCTGCCCTATCCTCCCGGTCTTTCGTACGAAAGACCGGGAGGATGCTTGCCGGCAGATAACCCTGAGTGGGAGAAAAATAAATAGGATTAATAGTTTATAATATATATTAAAGCTCAATTGTAATTTAAATCAAAAATAAATTATCCCCGGCGTCGCCGGGGATGATTCATAACCCTCAAGAGGGTGATAAATTAAAGTATTAAACTATTCGGTCCAATTAAATTGTACCTGGCGAGTAGGATATAAAAGTAATTATCACGACGTAAATAGGTCGAGTTATATAATATTATTTCATTATAAAGGTTGTAGATCTAATAATGCTGATAAATATAATCGGCCCCGCTGCGCGGGGCTGATCCCCCCGGCGCGAAAGCGCCGGGGGAATCTATTTATTTGGTTTACGTCAAAATATAATTATTAACAACAATAAAATAAACTTATTTAGGTCGTTAATATGTATAATATTATAACGATTTAAAAATGGTTTATTTATATTTTTACGTGTATAAACCATTACACTTCTTTTATTTAAATTCAGTTTTTGTTCTAATTCTCCAGCAGAATAATAAATCTGTGTTTCATTTGTAATTAAATCTGTAACAATTAAAGTTGCACTTTTAGATTGCTTTTGAGTTTTATTTAGTACATTAGGAGTATCTAATTCAAAATAATAACGATCTTTATATAAATTATTTATATCAATATAACGTTTTTTAGTAAATATATCTCTATTTATAATAAGATTTTTATCTTCTTTCTTTAGACCTCTTACAGCATCTCTAATTGAATCATAATATGTTACTTTAGAATTTAATACATCAAAAACTTTAACAGGAATACTTGTAATTTTAGAAATATGATTAGGTTTTTTAGCATTTTCATAAGCTGCTTCATTAATTAAATTGATAGCTTCTGGTGTGTGTTTTCAACCACTAACCCTTGATGGACTACCTGGTATTTTTAATATATTATACCCATTAATTATTTGATCTATATAGTATTTTTCTCTTTCATGTAAATTAGATTTATCACATCATTCTAAAATATAAAAATCAAAATTTTTATAATTATATTTTAATAAGGCTTTATTTATTGCCATATAATTTCTTTTTTTTAATTCATTTATATTTAGATATTCTGTAAATCTTCTATTTAATTTTGTAGAACTTCCTATATATTCCTTATGATTAATTCTATTTTTCCACATATAAATACCTATTTTATTTCTTATAAAAGCTTTAATCTCTGCAGAATTAGTTACTACATCTGAATATTTTTTTATAGCTTTAGATGTATCTATCGAACCTTTATTTAGATATAATTCATTTAATTTATCTTTTAAGTTATCCTGATTTCTATTAATATTAGATGTTGAAAATCATCTTCTATTAACTTTATTATTTAATCCCGCTATACGGAATTTTACCAGTACATCTTTTTGACCAAATAGATTGTTACTTAATTTATTTCGATAAGATTTACCCCCCGCTACGCGGGGAGTGAATCTCACCCCGGCAACGCCGGGGTAAGATTTAAATATATTAATTGAATTTAAATTAGTTACTTTAAATAAATCCGCAAATTTAATAATTACGCGCACTATAATATATATTAAATATAGTATTAAATATATACTTAGTAACCATAAGTATATAAAGTATAAGATAAAAAATAATGCCATTGTAAATAAAAGTAATAAGTATGCCCCTTTTAATAATCACTCCCTCTTTATCCACCCCGTCTTTCATACGCTCCCCACCGGAGGTGGTTGACGTTAACCCCTATCGTATGGTAGGAGTTAACAAAATAACCGGGTGGATGCAATGCCGGGGAAAATATAACCTAATGATATAATTTATTAAAAGGGGCACAACAGGTTGTAGGGATTTGAACCCTTAAATATAGTAGATCTTACTTTCGTAGCTAATAACAAGCCCTATAAATATTGATAGGAGATCTATCCCCGCGCAACGGGATGGATCCACCCCCCCTTTCAGGGGGGGGGTAGATCTAGGGGGTACTATATATACGTTACCAAATACGTAACAACCCGGTAGGTGACCTAAATAAGTCACTAACTTCCCTCATGTAAGGGGTAAGTAATTTATCTTAAATATCCATTATAATTCATTGTATTATGTAATTTCGGATAACTACTGAGACTTGAACTCAGATATATCGCTCCACATGCGAGGGTTCTACCTATTGAACTATAGCTATCTTGAGGAAAGATAGAATCGAACTATCGCAGCACATAGGCACTAAAGTTACAATTTAGTTCTAATTACCAACATTAGAATTTCCCCTGAACCTCACCGTTTGATCATTGATCAAACGATGAGGATGATAGAGAAGAATTTACTCCCTATATGAGAGAGATAATTTCCCCATTACCTTTATTTTACTCCTATATCCCCACCGTTTGATCATTGATCAAACGGTGGGGATGGAAGCTATAGACTCCCTCCCGCCGATACATCATTGTTGTACCCAGCGGGAATATTATTACGGTTAGTAGGAGTCGAACCTACACGATTTATTATCGGAACAATTTAAGTGTTCTATGTCTACCATTTCATCATAACCGCTTTATATATTATAACTCTGCCACCGCAATGTGGGGGGCGAAATGTTATATTTATACCTACAACCTATCCGTCAATTGTAAATCGAGTGAATAGTATATTTTATCTTTTTAGTCTAATAGGAATTGAACCTATATCTTACGATTATCAATCATACTCTCTACCATTGAGATATAGACTAATATTGAGAGATAATACCGCTCACAGCAAAGCCGTGGGGAAGTAAATTATACCACCCGGAGGGGGTATGATTCACTCCCCCTTTTAGGGGGTAGTAAATTATACTCTTACCCTATATCCCCTCCGTTGATTATAGATCAACAGTGGGAAAGAGGAAATGAGGTACACCCTGACAAACATCTAACTGTAACCCTCCGCGACGCTTACGTTATCCCCCCCCCCACCTTCGATGGGGGGGGGGGATTATAAAAGATAAAGGTATTATATTTTATATGAATAAATTATATTTCCCGACCAGGTTCCCCTAGCCGAACCGTATTTCAACTTACAGCTTGTCCTATAATGAATACCCCTAAGATATTCTTAATATTTCGAGCTGTTGATGAGTGGTTAGTACGAAGTAGCAATTAATTTCACCGTAACGCTCTTGTTTACGATTACTAGCAATTCCTGTTTCATATAGTCGAGTTTCAGACTATAATCCATAAAAGACTCCCCCACGTTAAAACACGTGGGGCTTGTCAAATTAATATTTTTTATATTTGTAAATATTATTGTAACACGTCGATAGCCCATCTTATAAGGGTCATCATGATTAGTCTTCATCCTCTGCTTACATTCTTCGAAAAAAGAATCATTTACTTTATTCTATAATTTACCCGGTATAAATATATCGGTAGAGATTATAGAATTTGGTATGAGGTTTACGTTCATTCAATTAATTAAAATTAAACTTCACAGCATGAACTGACGACAACGATGTAACGCCTGTTAAATATATATTTATTGGACCATAGGACCAATTCCCGCTAAGCTTCGGAGAAGCTTCGCGGGAATATATAAAATTCAAAAGATGGTAAGATTTGTGGCGGATTATCCAATTAAATGACATGTTTCACTGCTTGGGACTACAACCGTCTAATGTCTTGTATTTCACCCTTGCGAGCATACTAATCAGGCGGAATATTTTACATTTTCATTTACATTTGTAATACTCATAGTTTTCTGCTACGACTAAATGGGTATCGAATCCATGTCGCTACCGTAGCCTTCATCTCACAACGTCAATAATTTAAAAGTAATCTCTTTACAGTCTTAAAGTTTTCATCATATTTCATCCCTTATACTTTAATTCTTATTACCTTATAATTATTCTATTTTGTCCCCACCGCGATGTGTGGGTTCCAAATTCGGAATTTGGAATATCCTATTAATATAGGTATTATATATATATATATATATAATATATAAACGTACTACAGATACTTTAAGCCATTTTGATCAATGCTTGCTCTCCATGTATAACCGCAGCTGCTGGCACATGTTTTAGTTAGAACTATTTTATATAATATCATTATTATTAATATATTAAAAAATAATATATTATCCCGAAGGACATATAATTAGAAGTTTAGAGTTATCCTATAATCAATAAAATATATAATAATTGAACCGTGTTTCTAAAAGACACACGGTTCACAAATTATATTTAATTTGACATCCTTCTCGTAGATAACTTGATCAGTCGTTAGACCATTGTCAAATATTCCCCACTGCTGCTCTATAAAGAGTTGATATAAATCAATGTGATCTTTATGACGTTAATCATAGATTTCAGTTCTAAGGCTAGATTATATTATCCATTACCTACATCTGAATTAATATAGTTTACAATTATTTTAATTGTATAATATCTAATATATTAGATATTATATATATTAATATAACTCACCTGAACGCTATTTATTTATCAATGTACGTCGTGTCCAACATAGTTAGACACGTGTACACTACTTATAAATTAATAACTTGCATGTGTTATGTCTCTACATAGCATTTGATCTGAACCAACATCATGTTCTCTTCAATAAATTTAATTAATTTTGAATTACTCAGAATTGAACTGAGATACATCCATTATGAGTGGAATGCTCTACCATTGAGCTATAATTCATTTTTTAATTGCAGTAGATAGATTTGAACTACCATATTAAAGGCATGAGCTT
This sequence comes from Metschnikowia chrysomelidarum, assembly GCA_030582795.1. Classification (NCBI taxonomy): domain Eukaryota; kingdom Fungi; phylum Ascomycota; class Pichiomycetes; order Serinales; family Metschnikowiaceae; genus Metschnikowia; species Metschnikowia chrysomelidarum. Next base: position 7,308 of record JAJMGZ010000280.1, on the reverse strand, counting down.
TAGATGTTACCATTACATTATACTGCGTATAATTTTAACCCGGCATAGCCGGGGTGAAATTTACTCCCCGCGTCGCGGGGGGAAAATTTTAGATTTTTTTTTCTATCCCTCAATACCACCGCCGATCGTCGGTGGTTATGAGCTTTAATATTTTAGCGTCGTGGGGAGTTTTTAGGTAAAACAATTTCCATTACTATACATAGTAATAGGACTAGATATTAATATGACATAGTAAGAATTGAACTTACATCTTTATTTCCGTAGAATAATACACTAACCATTGTGTTATATGTCAATATACGGATAGCCAGCGAATTGAACGCTGATAGCTAAAAGCAATTACGTAGCAAGTAATCTGGTTTACCAATACCGAACTATCCCTAAATTATATTTTTTATATTCATTATCCTCCCGGTTCTTTTATATGAAAGACCGGGAGGATGCAATGCTGGGAATAATATAATAAATCAGTATTTCCCTTATCCCACCGCCCGATCTTATATCGGGCGGTAAGATGAGATCTACCGGGCGGTGTATTATAATACCGTATAATAAGTTGTTCTCGCATTGCATCAGAATCGAACTGACAACTCTTATAGTGACATTATAAGGCTTTACCATTAAGCTACCAATGCTTAGTTATCACCAGACCTTTACCCCCTCGTCCCCAACCTGAAGGTTGGGGTCAACCTTTTTAAAAAGGTCAGGGGGGGTAAAGGTAACTTTGAAAAAAAATTAGTCATGGTGGGAATGACTATTTCCTGCCACCGTTATGACAGTAAATGGATACCCGGTGTAAACACATCAGAAGCTATAAAATAAACATTATATTCCTGCCATCTAACCCACAACCTCTTACTATATAAGAGGTTGGAAAAAAAAAAAAAAAAGATATAGGGTATGGATCTGTAGCTATAGCTCCGTGCCGATAATATTATATATAACTGAGTCGATATGATTCGAACATATATAAGCCTAGCTCAAATCTAGGGGACTTACCGATTAGTCTACAACTCATAAACCCCTTATAGGCCCCTTCGGGTCCTCCCCCTGACCTTTTTTCAAAAGGTCAGGGGGAGGAGTAGGAAGAGTGAATTTACCTATAATTTTTATAGCTTACCTTTATTTTATTTTTACCACCCCCCTGCAGGCCCCCCTGACCTCAATACCAGGTATTGAGGTCACGGGGGCCTACCCCCTTATAATCGTCCCCCGCATTGCGGGAGAGGATCACCCCCCCCCGGCGAAGCCGGGGGGGGGGTAATCTATAACTCCCACCTATCGTAGGCCCCCTACGGGTGGGGTAGATGGTTATGAGCTTTTATATAAAGCGTCAAAGGTAATATGAAATAATTTAACATCACTATATATAATGGTGTAAAATAAATATTTATATTTGAATATATTAATACTCCAAAATGAGTATATAAAGTTATCTCCTTTATTTATCCCACCTTAGTATCCAATGTAATTGAACGGGGAGTAAGGGGGGGAAAATAGGAGAGGGATTACGTCGGACTAGCCTGCGAAACCAATATATAATTGACTATCTATTAAATATAATAATACAGGAATATATATAGCTAAACCAAATAATATTGGTAAGAAATATATTCAACATAAATTAATTAATTTATCATATCTAACTCTAGGTAATGTAGCTCTAACTCATATATAAGTAAATGCAAATACATTAGCTTTTAAACCTAATATAATACCTGTACCTCCACCAAAGAATAAAATAGCTGTTAATGTTGATAAAAATAATATAGATGCATATTCAGATAAGAAGAATAATACAAATATAGATGATGAATATTCCGTCATATGACCAGATACTAACTCAGATTCAGCTTCAACATTATCAAAAGGTGGTCTAGCACATTCAGCTACACAACCTATAAATCATATTATAGATAAAGGTAATAAAGGTATAAATAATCAAATTGATTGTTGTAAATATACATAACGTGATAAATTCATACTTCCTGCAAATAATATACATAATAATATTATTGTAGTTAATACTAACTCATAACTAATTAATTGAGCTGTAGAACGAATAGAACCTAAAAGTGAATATTTACTATTTGCAGATCATCCAGCTAAAAGAGTACCGAATACACCTACTGAAGATATAGCTAAAGTTAAAACTAAACCATATTCATGATCAGTTATTGTAACTCCAGGTGCAAATGGTATAACTGATCAACATAATAATGCAGATATTAAACTAATAATAGGACTAATAAATAAAATTAATCTATCTGAATGAGTAGGTATAATTATCTCTTTTAATAATAACTTTGCAGCATCTGCAATAGCCATAAGAATACCATAATAACCTACAGCATTAGGACCTACCCGTCTTTGCATATAACCTAATGTTTTACGTTCAGCAACTGTTAAAAAAGCAACTGCTAATAATACAGATACAAACATGATTAATAATTCAATAAATTGTAACATTATTTCACTATTGCTATTGCCCCTACAACACTAAGTATTAGAATAAGACCTGTAATAACTAATAATACAGCATATTCAGTATAAAATTGTAACCCTACTGTTACTAATTCATTATATGTATCATTTAAATTTTGTACTAATCCTATAGGATTGTAACTTAAATCTAAAGGAATAAATGATATAATTAAAAGTGTAATAACTAAAGGGTTAGAATCACTTTTAGCTTTATAATCAATTTTCAATAATGATAAGATAAATAAAAATAAGATAGCTATAGCACCAACATAAATCATAATATATAATATACCCATTAATACAAAATCATTATTATATAATGATATGGCTGTACTTAAGAATAATATTATTAATCATAATATACTTTGAACTGGTGTTAAAATTCCTATAGCTAGTAAACTTGAAATTCCACTAATTAAATTCATAATAAAAAAAAAATAAAAAAAAAACACACACCTTTTAAATTAACCCTCCCCCTTTATAAGCACCACCGATTAGCGGTGGTTATGAGCTTTTATAGAAAGCGGCACGGAGGGGGGGTAAAAAAAAAGGTTAAACTTTATACATTTTACGTCTATATTTGGATTTACACCAAAATCTGCATTATCGGTTTTGAGCTATAGCTCCGGACCTATACCAGGTACCATTAACGGTATTGGAATAAAATATAATGTTACTTTTATTAAGCTATACAGACTTATATTAAATAAGAATACATTATTTAAGAAATACTTAAAACCGCCGGCTATTCCGACGGGTATTAAAAGCTATTATTTAGGTACTAATTATACCTTTAAGATTATTAGCTTTCCTATATATTTTTACTCCCCTTGGTAAGATATTATTTACCACCATATGGTGACGAGGATAATAGTAATAGTTTTTATATGAATATATAAATCAAGTAATAACTTTCCGTCGGCAAGCATCCTCCCGGTCTTTCGTACGAAAGACCGGTAGGATAAGACGGATCTACCCTCAGGCCCCCTACCCCCCCCCTAACCTTTTTTAAAAAGGTCAGGGGGGCCTACGGTGGGGGGTAGGTGAAGAGGAGAGGGGGATAGGGGGAGAGATTATTAAATTTATTTATGCTCACCACAATTGTGATGGGCACACCCTAACATTGCTCGGGTGTATTTATATAATAGGACCACCGGCTATCTAGGATAGCCGGTGGTCACTCTATAATCTCCCTATCCTCCCGGTCTTTCGTACGAAAGACCGGGAGGATGGAATGCGGCGAATTTATTAAATTGGATAATTTTTATTACCGCCAACGCTTTTGTTGGTGATAATGTATCCTACTAGGCTATAGTAACTTATATTTTATATATTAAATTACTTGATTCTCATACCATATTTAATATAGGATTAGGTATAATACCTAATAATATTGTAGGTATAATTAAAGCATACATTAATATAGTTTCTCTATTAGTACAATCAGCAGTTAATGAGATATAAGGTGTTTTAACTCCACCTGTTAATCTATTAGTTAATTTCATTTGGTATGAAGCAGATAATAAAACTGATAAAGTTGCTAATCCACCCAATATAGGAGCACGACTTATAGCACCAGTTAATGATAATAATTCACCTATAAAGTTAACTGATAAAGGTGTACCTGTGTTACAAAAACTTAATATTATTAAATATACGGCTAATAATGGCATATATGATATTAATCCTTGATAATAATATATTAAACGATTATGATATCTATCATATAATATACCTCCAACTATAATAAATAAACCAGGTGATACAAAACCATGAGCAACAGATAAAACTAAACTACCAGATATACCTATTAAATTATTAGATAAAACACCTAATATACAAACAGCCATATGTGAAATAGAACTATAAGCAATTATAACTTTTAAATCAGTTTGTCTTAATGTTATAATAGATGTATATATTATAGTTATAACACATAAAACATAAACTAAAGGTGTATATAATACAACAGCATCTGATAATGTAGGTAATATTAAACGTATAATAGCATAAACAGCTAATTTTAATATAACACCAGCTAATAATATAGAACCTGCTAAAGGTGATTCAGAATGAACAACTGGTAATCAAGTATGAACTGGAGCTAATGGTGTTTTAACTGCTATACCTATTGATATTGCTAAAAATAATATACATTGTAAATCAACTGATAAAACTAATAAACTAGTAGCTTGATAATCAGTATTATCTAATAATACTTCATATAAAGCTATTGCTAATAACATAAATAAAGATGAAAATAATGTATATATTAATATATAATCACTAGCTTTATCTTTATTTGCTGCTCCATACATTCCTATCATTATAAATAATGGTGCTAATGATGCTTCAAAATATATATAGAATGATGTCATATCTTGACATATAAAATTTAATAATAATATAATTCCTAAATTTAATACTAATTCATAATATAATATATTATTTATAGTATTTCAATTTGATATTATCGCTAAAGGTATAAGATAAGCTGTTAATATAATTAATATATCAGCAATTCCATCTGTTGTATAATAAACATCTATTTCTGATCAATCATAAATAGTTGGTAATGCTATTAAACCACTAGCTAATAAAATAATAGGTTTAGCTAAATTATTCCCCACAGGAGAATGATTCATCCCCTTCGGGGATAAATTATTAATTGATCTAGCTGTTACTGTTGTAATAGCTGATAAAAAATAAAAAATAAAAGACATAATAAAAAAAATAAATAATAAAATCATTAATATGATTAAAGGGACTTGAACCCTTAAAAAAATTAGACCTAAACTAATCGCGTTTACCATTTCGCCATAATCATAACGGATGCAACGTGATTCGAACACGTGGACTTTTAGGGTCTTAATAGCTCAAATATTACGCTTTAAACCACTCAGCCATACATCCTTACCTATATAAAAAATATTTTTTTTTATTACCACTAGTATATATACTCGGATATTTATTTTATAACAAATATCCCCCTTAATTACCACCAATCGGTGGTGATTAAGGGGAGGGGGGGGGAGGTGGAATTCGGGTAAATAAGCTGATATAGAATAGCGGTTGTGATAATATTTTATATTTGAATAAATAATATATATAATTGCATATCATTGATATGTAATTTAATTTTTAATTTTACCTTGATATTTCCATAAAGGGGAGTTTAGAATATCTAGGGTGTACCATACGTTTTTCGGTTGGGTCTAAAAAAAAATATTTATGATCCTCATCAATAACATATAATATATATAAATAATCATAATATATCTAATATGTGTAAATATAATACTGTTGACTCTGCAAATACATGAGCATTAGTAGTAAAATCGTAATTATAAATTCTTCATGTACATACACCTAACATTAAAGCCAACATAATCATATGTATTCCGTGTAAACCTGTTAAGGAGAAGAATGTTGATCCATATACTCCATCAGTTAATGTAAATGGAGAGTATAAGTACTCTAATCCTTGGAATATAACAAATAATATAATTAATAATGTTGTAAATAAGAAACCTATTAATGTATTAGTTCTATGTCCATTAATTAAAGCATGATGTCCCATAGTAATAGTAACTCCAGATGCTAATAATATTATAGTATTTAATAAAGGTAACTCATCAGCAGCAATAGCTTCTATTCCTGCAGGAGGTCATGCCATACCTATTTCTATTGTAGGGTTTAATGATGAATGTAAATAAGCTCAAAATAAAGATGCAAATATTAATATTTCACTAACTACAAATAAATAGAAACCTTGTATTAAACCTCTTTTAACAGCTATAGTATGGTCTCCTAAATATGTACTCTCAGCAATTACGTCTTTAAATCATAACGTTAAAACATATAAAACATTAAATATATTAAATAATATATAAAAATTTGATGATATATATGAATGAGCTGTTAGACCTATAGATAAAGCTAAATTCATTAAGGCAAATGATGTATATAATGGTCAAGGTGAAGGTGATACTAGATGAAATGGATGTAATTGAATATATCCTCTAATAGAATTTGTCATAATAATAATAAAATTTTAAATGTTTAAAACAATTCGGCCACGCATCAAATGATGCGTTGTCATACATAAATAGTTATATGTATATAATTGAGTCTTTCCATAATGTAAAATAACCAATGAGTTAGATAAGAATTGAACTTATATATATTGCTTAAAAGGCAATTGTCTTAACCATTAGACGACTAACTCTGTTAGATATATAACTTATACCTAATGCTTCTGAAAAGAATCGAACTTATACACAACGCGCTTCAAGCGTATGCTCTACCTATTAAGCTACAGAGGCACTTTTTATAAATACTAAATATTGTATACCTATCACTTATAAGCCCCCTTTTAATATTTTTAAAAGGTTATCCTCTTATAATGAGGTTATAAGTGAAAGTATATCGTCTTATGGTTTAAGCACCGTAAAATAATATTATTTTTAATTTTATTTTACGATTAAAATTACATACCCATTAAAATATTCTTACCTATAAATATTCAATTAGAATAATCCCAATTTAGTTTACGAAGTAGATAATAGCCTCAAAGAGCATTTTAAATATATTTTATATTCCCGCTGTCTGTTAACAATGTTAACAGACAGCGGGAATAATCTTATAGGTTGAAGTTATTTAAAAGGTTACACTAGCTGTATAGGACGAATCAAGAGAAATATCACTAGGTTTACATTTAAGTGCTAATGTAATGGCCGGTCATCTTTTAATGTTAATATTAGGTAGTTTAATATTAGGTTTAATGGGTTCTTCAATTGTAGGATTAATATTAGGAGTTATACC